>CACSLK010027833.1:10923796-10935515 GCA_902706635.1 Striga hermonthica
TTTTGGGGGGGGTCTTGAAGAAAATTAATTGAACTTTATTGTTGCTATGTGTAGTTCTCTTTGTTCCTCTTGCCTTTCTATCCTCCTTTTGTTTGTGTCTTTATTAATGGCTTCCTTATGTTTTTGCCCTGAAATTAGATGACTAGTAGACATGGCCACGGGTTGGCTCGACCCGTGAACCCGCCCAGAACCGGCCCGCCTTAGCCAGTTTTTGAACCGGCTCATAACCCCTTAAGGGGCGGTTACGGGTTGTGTTGTAATAATTTTTTACCCGTCGGGTCGGGCAGGACCCGTTACGGGCCTAGGATTTCAGACCCGCCGTTCCGGGCTTTGGCCACGTCTATAGATGAGAACAAAGTGTTGTTTTTAGGCTGCAAAGGGTATAAAGTTTCTGTCTTTCCCCCCACTTCGTGAAAAATCAAGTCTTTATCAAGTTTTTAAGTTCCCATTAGAATTTCTTTTGTCCCCATATGGTTGTGTGTGTGTGTGTGTGTGTGTGTGTCAATAAATTGTAACCCATTTGCCATGACTACTTTTTCTGTTAAATTGCTGTACCATTCTTGCAGTTTCTGTTATTGTGTTTGTTCTAATATTGCCCTGAAAGCTCTTTGTTTTGTGACAGGAAAAAGATAACAATTGTATAAGATTATCCTCCTTTTAAGGAGAGCAAAATGGGGGATCACTTTGTTTTGCTAGTCGATCGTTTGCTGACTGAATCGACATTAAGGGCCACAATCGAGAGTCGAAACTTATTAAACGATCACTATGATGAAACGATCATAGATTGTTCTGTACACGATAATTATGAAGCTAGTAGTTTATCTCCAAGGAAATTGGTTGAGTGCAGGATATGCCAGGATGAAGATTTCAATTCAAATATGGAGGCTCCTTGTTCTTGTTGTGGGAGCTTAAAGGTTCAATTTATTTATTTTTTTTTAATTTATTTGTCCTGTGTTAAGAAAAGGCATCTTTTGATCTTCAGTTTTCTGATGTTTAAGGAACAAAGATCTGTGCTTATTTGTCTTTTTCAGGTTTGTGATTTGTCGTGTTAGGGGTTCGGTTCCGTTCAAGGCTTTGTTTTTACCACCAATTGGAATTGAGTTAATTGCCAAGATATTGGCTATAATACATGAATTAAGCTTTCTGCTTCACCTCTTTGATGCTGCAGTATGTAGTTTCTGTTTGAAATATTGAGAGAACCAATTATATGATACACGTCGAATTTTCAACTCAAGAACTCACGCAACCTTATTTGTACTTGTGCTTTGACAAGAGTCGAATTATTAGCTGACAAAGATGCTCGTATGAAAAAATATTTCGAAACATTATAATGCCATATTTTGCTAATTCTCCTTCCTCCTTTGCTTTATTTCCAGTACGCTCACCGAAAATGTGTACAAAGATGGTGCAATGAGAAGGGTGATACCATTTGTGAGATATGCCATCAGGTGGCCTTTTTTCTGTTTTCATGGATTTTTTATTTAGAAAATATGTTATTTCACATTAATGATACAAGTTTTCATAAATAGTTTATATATATGTTCTCTGCGTATTTTGATTTTCGTTTGTTCACACGCAAAATTGCAGCAATTCAAGCCAGGATATACAGCTCCACCCCCAATATTTCGGTTCGGTGGACTTCCCATGAATATAAGGTAGTCCCCTTTTTTAAAAAATAAAAAATGAAAGGATATCCAATAAACTTGTGTATTATTTTAGAAGTTCTTCATGTTTGTATGTATTTTCAGGGGAAATTGGCAAATTTCTGCAAGAGATTTGAATAATCCTCGCATAATTGCAATGGTCTCGACCAATCACAGTTTATTGGACGATGATTATGATGAATATGAGTTTTCTACATCACGAAGAATAATTTACTGCTGCGCGGTTGCCATAATAGTGAGTCTCTTTTTTTCTCTTTGATATTTGTATAAGTCGAAATGTGATTTCAACTTAGGTTATAAAATGATGAAGGTGAAGGCAAAGGAATATACTGATATAGAAAAACAATCATAATAATAATAATTGGATTGATTACAATAGGTCTGCAGAAGAAAATGTATTTAGTTTGTATCAAACAAATAGGCTTTATGAAGATTTTTGCAGTTTGTGAGTTCTTTATTCAATTTTTTTTCCCTTTTATTTTCTGCAGTTTATGATTCTCTTAATTCTGCGGCATAGTCTTCCGGGCGTAATAAGTCGAGGAGGGATTCACTCGTTCCCACTTATCACGGTAAGATATATATATATATATATATATCATACAAAATAATAAAGACAGAATGTAAAATTCTTCTTTCTTATAACATGTACTTTTTCTTACAACAGCTATTAATGCTACGGATAGCTGGGATTATTGTCCCGATTTGCATAATACTGAAAGTAGTCGCTTACATCCTACGCCGAAGACGACAGGTAAAAGCAAAAATAGCTATGTACAGAGTTTTTATCTATTCATCCGTTTTATTTATTTTTACAAACTTTTTCGAGTGATCTTAATTTGTAGCAGCATTGGTAATATAAATCGAAAAACGTGACCAACAGGCTAATGAATTGACCTCTGTGCCTGATGAAGAAGATGGTGAGATGCCTCTGCATCAGCCCCGTGTTATTACCGTGCACTAAAATGGAGAGACGATCATATTGTTCGATTTTTGATTTTATTCGGTCTTTCGGTTTCAATGCCATCATTTTTTTTTTATTTTTTTTATCAAATGTTAAAACCCACTGTAAATTTCTATTACCTAGAAAAGAATATGTATATATCAAAGAAGGAAAAATGAAATGGAGCTGAAGTAGAAGTTGAGGTGAGATTTAGCTATGCAAAGAAAACATTTGTGGACAGCAAATGTTAACACTGTATATAAATTATTAAATCATATTCTAATTTAGAAAAAAAAAAGAACATCACGAATTGCATTAAATATGTTTGATTTGTATCTTTTTTTAACAAAGAGGGAATATTTGAATAAACTAGAAATTTAAAATAAATGCAATGCTGTAATTTTTTTGATAAAGAACGGCTTCAAAGTTCAACCACGAACAAACCTAAAGAGAGAATGAAAACCATATACTTTCGGTTTCATCTTGCATAGGGGTGGAATTTTATACTTCAGAGAACCGAATCAGATCGAACCAAAAATAACCGGAGCGGTCCGGTTATTTAAAAAAAAGTTGGTTTTCAATTATTTTTTGTATTTTTCGGTTTTGCTTCCTTGTTCCTTTCTAAGTGTATGTGTATTAACCGAGGAATCAACTATATATGTGAAATATGCATGTTTTATATGTTTATATGTATGAATCGTTCCGATTCTTGTATGTCATATTCGGTTCCTCATTTTTGCATTTTGATTCTCGATTTTTCATGATATTTTTGATCCGTGAGTTGCAATTTTTTGACCAGTTCTAAACTCAAAACAAGTTATTGTCGATTATTTTTATTATCCAACCCGAAGAACCGGAAAAATCGAGCCGATATGAACCGATTCGATTCTTTTTCGGTTCCTGCAATAATTTACGTGTTAACATAACCCATTTTTTTTTTGTAGCGTTCCAGTTCTTGAAAAATATAATAAGAACCGGACCGGTCCCATGCCAAATTGTACACATTATCTGATTATCATACGTTGAGTTGTAGCCCGAGTCATAGACGAAGAACTGAGTGAACTCTCTTTCTAGATCGACCCAAACCAAAAAGACACAAATTAAAGAGGAGACAACTTAAAAATCCTCCCATATTAAATTAAATAACCAAATTAAAGACAAGAAAAATAACTAGAAATACCCAAAATTTTGAATTCCCAAATTTGGAAATCCCTACACCAACCCTCAAAACCCATTCCTCAAATCCCCATAACTAAAACAATCAACCTCCAATCCACCCCCAACCACCTTCGTCTTCACCGTCACGCCGTTAACGCCGGCCACAATCACCGACGTCGCCATCCCGACAAACATCCCGTGCTCCACAATCCCCGGAAGCCTAAGAATTCGGTCGCCGGCCTCCTTCAAATCCCCAATTTCCCTCTCGAAATACAGGTCGATTATGTAGTTACCGTTGTCCGTCACGTAGATCTGCCCAACCTCCCCGCAACTCCTTCTCAGCTCCCCAAAACAGCCCCTATCGGCGAACAGACCCACCAACCTTCTCAGGGAATGCTCCCAGCAGAAGGGAATTACCTCCACCGGCATGGCGAGCCGGCTCCCACCGATGTGGCTCACTAGTTTGGATTCATCCACGATGACGATGAATTTTTTGCTCACCGATTCTATCATTTTCTCTCTGAGCAGGGACCCGCCACGGCCCTTCACCAGGTTCAGATCCGGGTCGACCTCATCGGCGCCGTCGATCGCCAGATCTAGGGCCGGGTGGGTGTCCAGATCTGACAGCGGGATGCCGAGGGAGGCGGCCTGGTCGCGCGTCTTCGTGGAGGTGGCCACGCCGACGACGTCCCTGAGCTTCCCCTGCTTCAGGAGGTCGGCGATGCGGTCCACGGCGTGTCGGGCCGTGGAGCCCGTGCCGAGCCCGACGACCATCCCGGACTTCACGTGCTCGACGGCCTTGTAGGCGGCGATTCTCTTCAGGTCGTCCTGCGTGAGGAGGGGGGCCATCGGCAGCGGCGGCGCGTGGGTATCGGTGGCTGTAAATTGCGGGTAGGCTACCGCCATGGCTGTGGTGGGTGCAGATTATATATAGATAGAGAAGAGGATTGGATATGGGATTACTTACGGCATTCGAATGTTGTTATTGTCACGAGTTATTGAAGAAAAACGTTGTGGGAAAAGGTGTGGTTTGAAATGCTGCACATAAAACTGGGAAGACGATGATGATACTTTGGATAGCGAACAGAACAATCTCTGCTGAAAAGATTTGGATTTTGGAATGTGTGGTGAGGAGAAGTGGGGTTAGGGTTTATGGTTCCATTTTCAATTTTTTTATAGAGAAAGGGGATGAAGAATGGATGAGATGTGATGAAAAAGTTTGTGGGGTATTGTAATACAGATTCTTAATATGTGTAAGATAGATATCGGGTTAAAACCATCATCTTATTCATTCACTTGAACTTTATATATAAGGGAATACAATGTACATGAGTAAAGACTTAATGGGCTACTGACCCATACTTGCAAATCCTATATCTAGGTAATGTCCACCAATTAATATTTACAACACTTCCCTTTGGATATTACCCGCATCATGTATATGCCTCGTTAAAAACTTCACTGCAAAACCATGTAGGAAAAAACAATCGAGGAAAAGAGCACATAATATATGCAGATTTATGTGTTATACATGTTGCCTCGTTAAAAACCTCACTAAGTAAAATCCAATGGAAAAAGAGTACAACACCGGCCAATAGGGCATAATTTTCAGGATTATAATTAACCTTCTGGACTCGATCTTTGAGATTTATTTATCGCTCCCTTGAAGGAAAAACCTTTTTAGTTACATTTATAACTGTATGTTGCTCCCCCTCAAGGTAAGAGTCTACATAAAATCGTCATTTGTTGCTCTTCCGGAATTGATATGGATTCAAAAAATGTCATCAAATGTATTTCTATAATTTATTTGTGTAAAACAAACTAAGTTATCTTCAAGATAAATATAGGAAAATTTCAATAACCAATGGTAAAGAGTTAATACCATTTAAGAGACTTCGGAGATCAATTATTCAATTGATGTCCTTATCCACCAATATCATATATAAAGTCCAAAGATAGCTCAGCATACATGAATAATAAAGGGATATTTTCAATATTTATCACGATATCTCTTTAAGGAGAAATATAGTAAATCTTGCTAGCAAATTCATCACAAATGCAGTATCAGGCCTGATGCAGTTTGCGACATCAAAGTTTAGCACAATTGCTTAATAAATAAACTTCATGTCGTTTGTGGACTTATTTTAATCTTTTACATAGTGTTCACCATATAATCTTTTTGACCGAGATGATAATTTTGTATATTATCATTATACGCAAGGTTCTACCTTGAATTTCTTACTTTACTTCTTCAGGGAAGAATTTAGTTGGTTGCACCACATCTTACCAACAACTTCAAATAAATAAGCTATTTATTATTTAATTATCGTTCATCTCGGGTACTCGAGTCCATCTAGGACTTTCACATATGACTCAATAGTCATGGTCATAATGCTGCCATAAATATTAACTTGCGGAATCATTGATAATGAGAGAACTTATCTAAATAAATATTTGGGTCTCTACACAAACCCATGAGCATAATCTCGCTATATTTTACATCATACCACCACATCACATATTTCATATAAATATTCATTATCCTTCTGGGATATGTTATCCTCCTGGGATATATCGTGTAGCGAGTGAAAGCTCTGCCTTAGTTTTTCTTTCTATCTCAATCAATCTAAGCGCTTCTAGCACTTTTATTATTTTGATTCGGATCATTATTTGAGATAGTAAAGAAATCACATAGGCAAGTATGTTGTCGACAACTGATTCAATTTATATTTTTCTCTCAACCATATATGCAACTTCATATTTACTAGCCATATTTATAATCATTTCCCATAACTTCTAATTTTGGTCGTTCCGTATTTCCAGTACTATAATAGTTTGATGCACGTGCAAGATGTACTGGATCAACTCTTCAGGAGCTTCTTATAATGGAGTGTTAATTCTTAAATATACATTTTCTGCGAGTCAATCATTCCCTAGGGAATTTGCTTACTTTGTGGTACATCTATATATTTACAAATTGGTCACTCCATTATTACTATATATTTCGCTTGGCAGAAATATAATATGAACTTCAAGTTCAATTTTTATTGCGTGGTCTCCAATAATGAAAACATTAATATTTCGCATATTTCACGGCATTAATAAACTTCACGACATTAATAAATTTATGCTTATATCTCCCCCTAATGCCGTGAAAACATCTTCATATATTATGCAAAACACGTACCAAGTAATAAATTGATCCCCTCTAATGGCCTCTAGGTATTAAAAATTCGACGGAGTATAAAAATCACAGGATACCTAGTTTGTAATATAGGCCCATAAAGGTACGAATTGGTGGTGATAAAAAAATAGTGCATAATAAAATAACAATAAATTGCAGATGAGAAATGTTCGATTCTCCATGCATTTTAGGGGGAAATTATCATAAATAATTTCCCAATATGATCTAACTGCTCATGCTAATTATCAAATATATAAGTTGGGCATCGAACTATAATAATTCATTACTAAGTGAACACAATATATGCTTCAGGCACTACAACTGTACTTTGCTTGTGAGCCTTTTATTGTAGCTATCAACCATTTATGTGCTTCGGGCACGACATATAAATTTATTATTGTAGCTATCAACAATATAAGTCAGTGGTATGCATCTTATCAAATATACAAGCAAACATAAATAATTCCAGAATACTTGTGTATAGATTCAATCTATGTAACATTCTGGTTACATAACTTCATTAAGAGTATATTGAATATGCAGAGCTGATCTAAAATCAAAAGATCATGAATTTATCCAAAAATCAACGAGATTATTTACTAGATCAATCTTTCAAAGATACTCCTTAGATAATTCTTATGCAATTATGATACTGGTCAATAGGACCAATCCATCAGGGATAACCAAATTTAGGTCGATATTTAAATTCACTAGTGATACTTTTAGTTATATAATCCTTCAGGGAAACTCATATTTATCGGAATAAAATTCAATAGGATATTTGTTCTGCAATTTATGACATAAGTAGAAAATAGCTATACAAGTTGCATACCATTCATTTGGTTCATTAGTCAGTTAGAGTAAAGGTCAAGATATTCAAATTGATTTAGGCTCAATAAATTTGGATCGCATCCATACTCAATGCATAAAACAACGAAACAAATATGCAACTATCATTTCCAAACTAAATTTATGTCGTAATTGCATGTTTTGATAACTTCACCATATATATTCCAAGCAACATACACAATTCACATTATCAAATTAATCTACATATGCATCATGCGTAATCAAATGCATGGACAAATTAATAATATACGTGGACGTTTTTATTTTATAACTCTTCAGGAGTATGACAAGTGAAGTATGAGAGATTTCATTGCATAAGATATATAATATTTTTCTCATCCATCATCGAAAATAATCCTTACCTAGACGATAATGTCTGCTACACATATCTTACGTGTGTTACCACTTTCAAATCTTAACAAGTAATGTGGATACATATCAAACAAGCAATGCTCATATACAAATAAGGACAGTTACATCAAGGAAATATATTGTCTTATAGAAAATAGACTATTTTATATCATATATCTCATGTAAAAATAAAAATAAAATATACTTTTGCACATGTGCTTCTGGCACTAATACAATCTCAATGAACTACTTTTACATCACTATTCTCAAGATATTGTGTCCATTAGTATTGATTTGGTTGGATTTCATCTTTCTCATGTATTACTTCAGGAATACAAACTGTTCATAACAAATCCTTTTAACCTTTTAGGGACAAACAATTCATGTCAGTGAAACTACAACCTTGCAGATTATATAATACATCTTTTAGTGCATAATTTATAAACGAACATATAATATTTCAATTATGACCAAATTTCACATACATATATACTAATATACATCTCATCCAAGATCATGTAATTTTTTTTTAAGACCATATATATTGAAATAATCCATATTATTCATATCTGAATCCTTATGCGAAAATCATGCCAATGATTTAATATATCTCAATATATATAAAATTTTATACCAATATTCGAATCCAAAATTTAAAATTCTAAGACCGAAAAATAGGTTTAAAGGTCTAACCTTTAATTCACAAAAAAACTAATTCAGGCCCATGCAAATAATCACATTGATGCCTGAATCTAATCAACTCAAACTAATTACCAAAGTCCAAGTTGCATAATACCCCAAATAATATATCAAACAGTGCACTTCAATTAATTGAACAAATAATTCGAGAGGTTCAACATTCCCAAAAACTTAATTATGTTTGATTAATTTATGTAATCAATTTATTTAGCATGTACAAATATCCCACCAAACAAGTAATTCATGCTCAAATATTGATGCTCGATAGAATCACTAATGAATATATGCACAAAGCCAAATTATTTACCACTCAATTAAGCCTTTCGAAAACAGAATCTGTAATCGGGGCAAATAACAGGTTTCACATAAATCCAAAACAACAAAATTTCTGATATGCAACCCATTATTATTTCAACAGCAGAGGAAAATAATTAAATTTGAATCCAATTAAGATATATTGAATCATGCTTTTGGAGATAAATAAATATAAATAAAACTGATGAAACTGATATGAACAATAATGTTCATAAACAATATGAACTAAAGCATGAACATAATGTTCATAATTTCAATTGCATAAATTAACATAAATTCTCCAATAAACATATTGTGGGCCATCAATTATATATGCATCATGCTGATCAATTCAAATGGGATTTTTAATACAGGATTTCGAGTACATATGCATATGTATGACCGAATATATGTATACTGATCAATTCAAATGCTAGAACATGCTTCTGTCTCTTCCATCCAATCAAAATCCACTCATCATTCATAAATTTAATTAACTTATCATAATTAGCAAACCAAAGTGGCATGATACAAATTTTATTCACGGACAAGCTATGCGAATTGGAACATCATATTCAGGAACAAGAGATAATTGAAATTTATGCCATTAATTTTCCGAAAACATAAACAATTAACACATACATATGATTCGAACCTCCAATCCAATTACGCATAGATAAACTCGTGAGATTTACAGATATAAATTATTATTCACAACACATGTTTTGATATCACATGTTAACTTCATCAAGGATCTAGAATAAATAATTTGGTGTGTACGAAACACTTACTTGATGCGGAAGACGACATAATTATGATCTTGATGATCTCTTTTCTAGGGCATACATCAATTCTTGATTGTTACCTCGATTTCTCATTCGTCTTGATGCCACCACCGTTCGCTTAGATGGTAGAGTACTCGTGCTGATAACGTATTGTAATACAGATTCTTAATATGTGTAAGATAGATAGACAAAGAGAGAGAAAGCAATAGAAGAATAAAAGAGAAGAGATACGCCGTTAAAACCATCCTCTTATTCATTCACTTGAACCCTATATATAAGAGAATACAATGTACATGAGTAAAGACTTAATGGGCTACTGGCCCATACCTGCAAATCCTATATCTAGGTAATGTCCACCAATTAA
Source organism: Striga hermonthica (assembly GCA_902706635.1). Lineage (NCBI taxonomy): Eukaryota > Viridiplantae > Streptophyta > Magnoliopsida > Lamiales > Orobanchaceae > Striga > Striga hermonthica. The sequence continues at coordinate 10,934,085 of CACSLK010027833.1, forward strand.
TATTTACAACATGGGAGACTTACTTGTGCTTCATTATTGAAGAGTTTTTGGGAGAAAAGTATTCAATTCTCGAAGTCTTTGGTCAAATATTTTAAGTTTTTAACAAATCTAATGAAAAGGTTTACGAGAAACGATCAAGTGAATAGGGCACGAATATTAAAGATGATAACATAAATAAATTATTTATTAATATTTCAGAACCCCAACCCCCACAATTCCAACTAAAAATTCTTGAAAAATGGTACAAGTACATAATAAATATACATAGAGGCGTATATAATACTTACATAAAGTGGGGGTCTGCTTGATTTTTTATTTTAGACAATACTACAAATATATAATAAATTTACATAGAGGTGTGAAATCCTCCGCTTCTATTGAGTATAATGATGTATATATAGAGTTAAACTGTTAAAGTATGGACCTTTAGGAGGAATATGGCTCCTTAATTAATTTAGACTAACTGTGTGTCAAATCCACTCCTCTAATTAATTAAATAATATTATTGGGCCACCAACATAATATTATTTCACTTTCTTTTCTTAGCCCAATTTGCAATTTAAACTCAAATAATAGTTACTCGAATTACCTCCTCATGTTTAAGATATAATGTTAATTCGATTACTGACAATAAAAAATTAATTAAATTATTATTATTTCACTGAATCTAGCGCTCGTTCATCACATTCTTACTATGCCTCAGCATAATAACCCTATATCCTAACCTCACATCATACATGCAGCAGTATTATCCAAGAAAGTGAGTCTATTAGTCCAGTTCACTAAACCTCACCCATGTGAGTCTATTAGTAAGATGATGATAGGAATCTGATACGTGCTTATCTTGTATAAAGCTAACGTCTCGAGTTTGCTCAAAGCGTGATGATTTCGTATAAAAAGCTCGTGTTAGATTACCTAGGATCACCTTGTTCGCATGTTTTCTCTTGTTTATTTTTGTTTTTATGAGTTATGGGAACTCCGTGCAATTAAAGTTTCGATCTTTCTTTCAATTCTTGCATCTTTCACCTTTTTCTCTTAATCTCTAATTAGTTTAATTTCGTGCAATCCAATTTCATTAAACGAGTAAGTAGAATATTTAGTACCTTGTTTTTTTTTGATTGCCATTATTTAGTATCGATCTGAATAAGAATAACAACACAGCCAAATACTCGAAAACTGCAACGAGAAACTAGAGCACGCGGAACGCCACAAACAAAGCACATAATAATCATACACATTCTATGCATATGCATATGGGCTTAATTTCACATAAATAAATACTCCATCCACAATCATAACATTATAGCCATCATTACCATACCTGCTAAACATTCCAATTACATATACAGAATCGCGTTTGGCCGTCGAGGGAAGCTGCAAGAAATTCCCCAATTCAGCTCCATTCCTCACTAATTTTGTCTCCTTTTTTTT
>CACSLK010027833.1:10966991-10980776 GCA_902706635.1 Striga hermonthica
ACTTATTTCAATATACCTATTTTGTAAATTATATAATAAAGTTGAACAACTTGTGTGTGTTTCCAAATAGGCATGCAAGTTGTTTTTTTTCAAATGATGATTATATTAAGAATGTAAACTCCTAAGAGTATACCCGAAGTATTAACGGACACCATAATTTAGCAGTCTCTTATTAATTTAGCAACGATTTTCTTCAAGAACATATATACAGGGCCTACCCCGTGACGCATGGAGATACGACTAACGTCTTCGCAGTCTGTGACGTCAATGATATGAATGCCTGATAAACGACATTCATGATGAAGAAATTTTCTCAGCCATGATCAATATGGGACCGTTAAAAGCTCCCGAAATGGACGATTTAAATGCTCTATTTTTTCAAAAAAAAAATCAGAGATCGTCGGTCCGGCAGTCCGTGCCTTTCTATAACTCCCTTAAAAGCATGAGTCATTTCTTGAAAAAAATTAAAATGCCCATATTACCCTTTACTAATCTACCTTTTAAGGACATAAATGTAATTTTATAATTTTAAAATTGTTACTAAACACATTTACTCCTCCACAAGAAATTTTATAATGTTATTACTTTGTTAATAAATACATTTACTCTTTATAATATAAATAAATAAAATTGTTTCAAACCACAATTTTAATCTCAAACAACAATTTTAAAAGGACATAAATGTAATTTCATAATTTTAAAATTGTATAATGCTACTAAATTTTAAAATTGTTACTAAATACATTTACTCCGCTGCAAGTAATTTTATAATGTTACTTTGTTACTAAATAATATAAACAAATAAATTGTTTCAAATAATAATACATTTACTCCTTGAAACAAGTAATTTATAATGTTACTTTATTACTAAATAATAATACATTTACTCATTATAATTATAATATAAACAACTAAAATTGTTTCAAATATAAAATAAATTTATTTATTAAATAAATTTCTTTATCAAATATCAAATAAATTTATCTATTTATCACATATAAAATATTTATGCACCTTCTTCACAAAAAGCTTTTTCTAGGACCATCAAATGAAAAAAAAATAATAATAAATAAAAAAAATGAATGAAATTATACCTGACAAGAAAACAACAAACAATTGGCAAGACAGCAAAAAAATAGTACAAGCAACAAAAATCCAATACATTATGCATACCATATATTTCAAACGTCATTTTCAAAAATTAATACAAAAGGAAGATTGGCGGTTTCACTATAACAAAACATTCACTATCTCTTCCCTTTTCTCTTCCTCATCATTTTTAATTTTTTTTTCTTCTTAATTTTATATCTAATAATTATCTCATCCTACTATTCTTATTAAATTAATTTCAGCTTACAAGTTTGATATAGTACATTATTTCTTCCACACAAACTTTGGAAAACCCCGTTTCTTTTTCTTTTTTTTTTAACGAAAAACATAATTAAAAATAAAAGAAAAGTTTCGGATCGGCAAGATCTCCTATATGCAAGCCGTGTCCGTCGAACATGAAATCGACACGGATTTTTTCATACTACGCGACCGCAAGATAGTGATTTATCTCCGAACTAAAGTTGTGAAATCTCATTTTCTTCAATTTCGTAAGGTTTACGCTCTTTCTCTTGCACCCTTTTTTGGGTTTTCGATTTGACATTTTTAAGATTTTATTATATATTCCCAAATCCTTTTGAAATTAAATTCCATATGTTTATTGAATTTCTTACTTTTTTGTTTACGTAATCCACATTGGTTCCTTTAGGATTGCTTGGGCTGAATTGTTGTATGAATTATGGATTGTCTAATGTTATTTTTTTAATTTTTTTATAGTTTACCTTTGTGTGCATTATAAATATTTTTTTTTAATAATCATAGTTGGTGTTCCATTCTTTTATTGTATATTTTTTATTTGTCAAATAGATAACAAAATATTTATATCATAGTAAAAAATATTATATACATTTACTTCTGTCTAAATAACTAAAAAAAATGTAATCACAAGTTTACTATATAAAATATTGATTCCTAAATAGTTAATTACAAAATATCATATACATATTTTTCTTTCCCTTAAGAACAGCAAAATGTAGTTGAAGTATGATTATTTTTTTACTATCAGATTTATTTTATTTTATTTTTATAATTACTCTATTTTTATTTATATTACAATTAAAGTAAATGGTAGATTAATTTATGTAACACATATTATCATAAAAGAAAATTTATAATATACATATTATTAGTAGGTAAACTTAAATTGTAATATGCATTTTTTTTCAGTGAATAATTTGAACAAAATAATTTTATTAAGATTATATATTTTCACCTAACAAATAATTTTTTTCCATAAAAAACTTACTTTCTGTATATGTTGAAGTGTTATTTTTTATTTAATCATTCCTAAATATATGCATGTTTACTAAATTGTTCCTTTTTCATTTTTTTAATACTATAACAAAAAAACTAAAGCAAAAAATATGATATTTAGAAATTAGAGATGATACTTTCATTGGTGCATTATATATTTTACACTTGTGAAATGAAATATATTTTATTTAAAAAATCTTCAAAAATAATATTTTTCTTACATTTATCTATTTTTCTTAAATTTTATTCTATTTTTTTTATTTCTAACTTACATATTTTTTTAGATAATCTTAACATCTTTATATCAACTAAAAGAAATTAAATTATTTAAAAACTACATTTAAGAAAATATTATTCTTTTTTTTTATTTTTAACGTACATATTTGTTTAGATATTCTTAACATCCATATATCAACTAAAAGAAATTAAATTATTGAATACGTAAAAAATATAATAAAAGATCATAGATAAAACAAATAATAAAGTAGAATGAAAAATTATTGTTGAAAAATGATTGTAACTATTAATATTTGTAACTCCCTAACAGTTGTGACAAAATTACATTGCTTAGAGTTAATTATAGCGTATGATATTTTTGACAATCCAATTTTTTCAAGAAACAAGTCTCCATCGAGCTTGTTTGAATAATCACATGATTTGGTGAAGCCTTATTTTCTGTAATTATGGTGATAGTTAAATCCCTTATATGGTGATCATTTGATTGTTAAAAGTTTAATTACATATAGACATTGTTGGGAGTGACCTTAAATAAGAAATAATCATGGTTTTCCAAACATTATTCTCTTGTTTGTGTGATATGTTTTAATTTTTCACTTTTTGGGCTGATACTAAACTTATTTTTCTTGAGGGTTCAATTTTTTTTTTTCTTATAATTAATCATTCCTACACATATGCATGTTCACTAAATTGATCCTTTTTCATTTTTTTAATACAATAAAAAAAAACTAAAGCAAAAAATATGATATTTAGAAATTAGAGATGATACTTTTATTGTGCATTATATATTTTACACTTGTGAAATAAAATATATTTTATTTAAGAGTGTAAAATAAAATATATTTTATTTAAAAAATCTTAAAAAATAATATTTTTCTTACATTTAAAAACTATACTTTCTTAAATTTTATTCCATTTTTTTATTTCTAACTTACATATTTGTTTAGATAATCTTAACATCTTTATATCAACTAAAAGAAATTAAATTATTTAAAAACTACATTTAAGCAAATTTTATTCTTTTTTTTTTATTTCTAACGTACATATTTGTTTGCATATTCTTAACATCTATATATCAACTAAAAGAAATTAAATTATTGAATACGTAAAAAATATAATAAAAGATCATCGATAAAACAAATAATAAAGTAGAATGAAAAATAATTGTTGAAAAAAATGATTGTAACTATTAATATTTGTAACTCCCTAACAGTTGTGACAAAATTACATTGCTTAGAGTTAATTATAGTGTATGGCATTTTTGGCAATTCAATTTTTTCAAGAAACAAGTCTCCATCGAGCTAGTTTGAATAATCACATGATTTGGTGGAGCCTTATTTTCTGTAACTACGGTGACAGTTAAATCCCTTATATGGTGATCATTTGATTGTTAAAAGTTTAATTAAATATAGACATTGTTGGGAGTGACCTTAAATAAGAAATAATCATGGTTTTCCAAACATTATTCTCTTGTTTGTGTGATATGTTTTTAAGTTTTTCACTTTTTGGGCTGATACTAAACTTATTTTTCTGGAGGATTCAATTTTTTTTCTTCTTATAATTAATTTTGATAACTATTAATGTATTTGCGCATAAACATTAAGTATTGTGGAATTTTCATCAACAAAGCTATGTTTTGCATCATCTGTAGCAACCACGGACATAGTTACTTGATTTTTGTTTCGTTTTAGGGTCAAGTAAGCAAATTGAAATGTATGGACGTTCATCTATGCCAAGTACTTCTTCATGTAAATTATATTTAATAAATTTTTTCTTTAAAATTTCATACAATATAATATGGAGCATGTCTATTTCTTTATAAATAAGTGTGTGATAAACATATACCATACTCTTCTTATTTTCATATTATAGCCAAAGATGTTTATCGAAAAAGAAATCTGGAAAAGATGAAAAGGAAATATGCCGACTTTGATTCTGCGAAGAAGGACTATTTGAGAAAGTTAGAAGCAGGAACAAGCTAAGGAATCCACAATATAAGTGGTTTTTGAGAGCTCAAATAACAATGAATGCCTCCGAAGGTACTGATTATTATTTATTGAACAATATTTGATATATTATTTTTATAATTAGATTATGAAAATAATTTTTCTATAACTCTGATTTTTTTAACACTATCTTAGGTTCAATTGTTAAAAGACTAAGTAGCCCATAAACACATGAATTGAAGAAAGTTCGAAAGTGCAGTTATTATGATGCTGCTAGATTTCAGTATGAGCCTTCGACTTTTTGTTGTGACAATGGAAAAGTTAAACTCGCACCCATTGATGTCCCGGACGAACTTTATGAATTGTTCACTTCAGATTCTGAAGAGTCGAATGAATTTCGTAAATCTATTCGCCAACTCAATAGTATTTTCTCTTTCACATCATTTGGTGTAAAGTTAGATAAAGATCTAGCTTCTGCAAGACGAGGAGTTTATACCTTCCGTGCACAAGGAATGGCTTACCTTGATCTTCCAGAGCTTATTCCTAATGAAAGGGGTCCTGGTTATTTTCAATTATATTTTGTGAAGACAGAAAATGAGGTGGAAAACAGAATGAGGATTTTCGAAAATTCATCATTAAGTGAATATATGGTGAAAAAAGTCATGGATATTTTTGATATTAATCCTTATGCGAGGATCTTCAGAAGATTGAAAGATATCCCTTCGATTGATGATATCAAACTTCATATTGCAAAAGACGTGAAACTAGATCAAGTAGCTGCGATATGGGTAGAAGAAAATAACAATGACATGCCATTTGAGCGCGACATTGTCATCCATGTGCATTCTGGATATAGACACAGAATAAAACACTACTTTGGATGTTATGACCCATTGCAATATCCTCTATTTTTTCCAATGGGTGATTCAGGGTGGCATCCAAAATATCAGAAAAATACTACCAGATAGTCTTCAACTTCAAACATGCACCTTTTTTCTCCAAGTCCATGAATTTGATTGTATAACAATACTATTTGAATTATTTAGCCTCATTATATCATTTTTATAAGTATTAAAATATAATATGAATGAGTTTAACTAATTCTCATTTGTTGTACCAGGGATCTGTTCCCCTACCCACGGTGGGCAGAGAATTAAAATGTCCACTGCTTATGTGGCATGTACACATTGGACATAAGCAATGGGAGAAAATTAATATGCTCAATCTGTACATGCCACATACGCGCTGGACATATTAATTCTCTGCCCACCGTGAGTAGGGGGCAGGTCCGTGTTGTACTAGAGTTAACAAAATTTTATATTTCAGGAACAAATTTAACTTACTACAGAGGACTGAGTTTGCAATCCTCTACTCTATTCCGCTTCTTAACTACGGGCAAAAATAACAAAATAGAAGGAAGTCTGAACTTAGTAGCTGATGGAATAGAAAGGCTTGAACAAGATTCTAGAAATCCCCACATTGCTACTTCCTTAAATTCTCATTCGACTTCGAAAATAGATGCAAATAAAGGGAAAAGACTGAGAAAGAGTTCTATCAAAGAAGATGATGACATTGTTATTTCAAGTGATGATGATGATATCACCATTAGCATCATGCGAAGATATCACTATTGAAATTGAAAAACATTAAAAATGAGAAGAATTGAGTGATTTATATTCCATTTTAAACTTGCATTTTCTCCATATTTTATTTTCTATCATTCAATGGAAACATTATCTTTACGTTCAATTTTATAATTTCTCCACGTGTTGCTTTCATTATTTCGATTATAATTTAATCAACAAATACTTATAAAACACGTGCATATCACGTGCAACTTCCTAGTCTATCTATATCTATACTACTTTAAAAGGAGAAGTGTTTTTGTAAAAATTCATTATGCCTTAAAAGCCCTTACTTTGACATAAATTTAATGGCAAATTAGTAATACACTAATACACATCATATTTTAATTATATTTTTAATAAAAAATAAACTACCTAAAAAACCTTTACTTTCACATGTTTTAATGGCAAATTGGTAATATACTAATGCCATCATATCTTAATCATCCCTATATATAATTAAAAAAAACATAATATTTTCTCAATTCAACATAAGCAAATCAATGAAATTAATATATTTTTAAAAATTTTATGAGCAAAAGTTGACTCGACAATATTATTAATGGATTTATGAATTGTAATTATTTAATTAAAATATTAATTAAAAAAATTTAATTATATATAATATAATATAGAACATACAAATATTTGATATATAATGAGGCAGATGATCGAAAAAATTTATACTTTATATTATGTCTTTTTTTTTGACAAATCTACAGTTAAAAACATGTGAAAGAACAAGATTATAAAGTTTTATAAAAATATTAAATATAAGAAATAATATGAATAATAACTAAGTTGTGACACGTACTAATAAATATAAAAGAAACTAATAAACAAATATAATATAATTAATATAACAAAATATAAACCTTCTAAAAATATACTTATCGATATAATCGAACTGAGTTGTTAAACACTTGTTAGTTTTTTATTCTTATTAATTTTATGTGTAAATTTGAGGTGATAGACAATAGTTATTTGTACATTTATACATGTAGATTAGAAAAATAATCTTTATTATTATAATTTTAAATAACTTTTTTAATTACTATATTAGTTTTTTAATATAAAATATAAGTATCATGTTGAACAGATAAAACAAGAAATATTTTAATTATATAATATTTAATATGTAAGAAATGTAACTCAATTGCTAAAGTAATCTTAGGATAAAATAATGAGTGATTTCCAAAAAAAAAAATTATAGGAACTAAAAAGTTCACGTGTTTTATTTTTAATAGAAAAATTGTAAACACGATTAGTCAATAAATACTACATAAAAAATATAAGAAATCTTATATCCTCCCTATATATAATTAAAAAGCATAACTTTTCTCAATTCAACATAAGCAAATCAATGAAAATAAATATATTTTTTAAAATTTTATGAAAAAAAGTTGACTCGAAAATATTATTAATGAATTTATGAATAGTAAATATTTAATTAAAAAAATCATAATTAAATATTATATAATATATGATATAAAAATATTTGATATATAATGAGGCAGATGATCGAAAAGATTCTATACTTTATATTATGTCTTTTATGACAAATCTACAGTTAAGAACATGTGAAAGAATAAGATTAAATTTTACAAAATATTATATATAAGAAATAATATGGATAATAACTAAGTTGTGACATGTACTAATAAATATAAAACAAACTAATAAACAAAAATAATATAATTAATATAACTAAACATAAACCTTTTAAAAATATACTTATTGATGTAATCGAACTGAGTTGTTAAACGCTTGTTAGTTTTTTTATTCTTATTAATTTTATGTGTAAATTTGAGGTGATAGACAATAATTTTTTGTACATTTATACATGTAGATTAGAAAAAAATTCTTTATTATTCTAATGTTAAATAACTTTTGTATTTACTATATTAGTTTTCTTAATATAATATATCCTAATTTCAATGAAATTAATATATTTTTAAAAACTTTATGAGCAAAAGTTGACTCGACAATATTATTAATGAATTTATGAATTGTAATTATTTAATTAAAATATTAATTAAAAAATTTTAATTACATATAATATAATATAGAATATACAAATATTTGATATATAATGAGGCAGGTGATCGAAAAAATTTTATACTTTATATTATGTCTTTTTTTTGACAAATCTACAGTTAAAAACATGTGAAAGAACAAGATTATAAAGTTTTATAAAAATATTAAATATAAGAAATAATATGAATAATAACTAAGTTGTGCCACGTACTAATAAATATAAAAGAAACTAATAAACAAATATAATATAATTAATATAACAAAATATAAACCTTCTAAAAATATAATTATCCACGTAATCGAACTGAGTTGTTAAACACTTGTTAGTTTTTTGTTCTTATTAATTTTATGTGTAAATTTGAGGTGATAGACAATAGTTATTTGTACATTTATACATGTAGATTAGAAAAAGAATCTTTATTATTATAATTTTAAATAACTTTTTAATTACTATATTAGTTTTTTTAATATAAAATATAAGTATCATATTGAACAGATAAAACAAGAAATATTTTAATTATATAATATTTAATATGTAAGAAATGTAACTCAATTGCTAAAGTAATCTTAGGATAAAATAATGAGTGATTTCCGAAAAAAAAAAAATTGGAACTAAAAAGACGTAACTTTATTGCATTGGAAAAATGACTATCTTATGGACCCCCTCTGTTCGGAAGATTGTTTCCTAAAAGTGTTCACTTGTTTTATTTTTAATAGTAAATTTGTAAACACAATTACTCAATAAATACTACATAAAAAATATAAGAAATCTTATATCCTCCCTATATATAATTAAAAAGCATAACTTTTCTCAATTCAACATAAGCAAATCAATGAAAATAATATATTTTTAAAAAATTTATGAACAAAAGTTGACTCGAAAATATTATTAATGAATTTATGAATAGTAAATATTTAATTAAAAAATTGTAATTAAATATTATATAATATATGATATACAAATATTTGATATATAATGAGGCAGATGATCGAAAAAATTCTATACTTTATATTATGTCTTTTATGACAAATCTACAGTTAAGAACATGTGAAAGAATAAGATAAAGTTTTACAAAATATTATATATAAGAAATAATATGAATAATAACTAAGTTGTGACACGTACTAATAAATATAAAACAAACTAATAAAAAAAATAATATAATTAATATAACTAAACATAAACCTTTTAAAAATATACTTATTGATGTAATCGAACTGAGTTGTTAAACGTTTGTTAGTTTTTTATTCTTATTAATTTTATGTGTAAATTTGAGGTGATAGATAATAGTTATTTGTACATTTATACATGTAGACTAGAAAAAAATTCTTATTATTCTAATTTTAAATAACTTTTTTATTTACTATATTAGTTTTCTTAATATAATATATTCTAATTTCAATGAAATTAATATATTTTTAAAAATTTTATGAGCGAAAGTTGACTCGACAATATTATTAATGGATTTATGAATCGTAATTATTTAATTAAAATATTATTTAAAAAATTTTAATTATATATAATATAATATAGAATATACAAATATTTGATATATAATGAGGCAGATGATCGAAAAAATTTTATACTTTATATTATGTCTTTTTTTGACAAATCTACAGTTAAAACATGTGAAAGAACAAGATTATAAAGTTTTATAAAAATATTAAATATAAGAAATAATATGAATAATAACTAAGTTGTGACACGTACTAATAAATATAAAAGAAACTAATAAACAAATATAATATAATTAATATAACAAAATATAAGCCTTCTAAAAATATACTTATCGATGTAATCGAACTGAGTTGTTAACACTTGTTAGTTTTTTGTTCTTATTAATTTTATGTGTATATTTGAGGTGATTGACAATAGTTATTTGTACATTTATACATGTAGATTAGAAAAAGAATCTTTATTATTATAATTTTAAATAAATTTTTTAATTACTATATTAGTTTTTTTAATATAAAATATAAGTATCATATTGAACAGATAAAACAAGAAACATTTTAGTTATATAATATTTAATATGTAAGAAATGTAACTCAATTGCTAAAGTAATCTTGGGATAAAATAATGAGTGATTTCCGAAAAAAAAAATTATAGGAACTAAAAAGTTCACGTGTTTTTTTTTTTAATAGAAAAATTATAAACACAATTACTCAATAAATACTACATAAAAAATATAAGAAATCTTATATCCTCCATATATATAATTAAAAAACATAACTTTTGTCAATTCAACATAAGCAAATCAATGAAAATAATATATTTTTAAAAATTTTATGAACAAAAGTTGACTCGAAAAGATTATTAATGAATTTATGAATAGTAAATATTTAATTAAAAAATTGTTATAAAATATTATATAATATATGATATACAAATATTTGATATATAATGAGGCAGATGATCGAAAAAATTCTATACTTTATATTATGTCTTTTATGACAAATCTACAGTTAAGAACATGTGAAAGAATAAGATAAAATTTTACAAAATATTATATATTAGAAATAATATGAATAATAACTAAGTTGTGACACGTACTAATAAATATAAAACAAACTAATAAACAAAAATAATATAATTAATATAACTAAACATAAACCTTTTAAAAATATACTTATCGATGTAATCGAACTGAGTTGTTAAACGCTTGTTAGTTTTTTGTTCTTATTAATTTTATGTTAAATTTGAGGTGATAGACAATAGTTATTTGTACATTTATACATGTAGATTAGAAAAAAATTCGTTATTATTCTAATTTTAAATAACTTTTTTATTTACTATATTAGTTTTCTTAATATAATATATAAGTATCACATTGAACAAATAAAACTCTAGGTTTGGTTTTTAGTTTGTTGGTATTGTGTTGTTCAGTCTTGTGTTTTTGGTTTGGTTGTTTGCCCTGTGAGCCCGAGTGTCAACTTATTATCCTGTTGGGATCAGACACTCGGGTATTATCCTTTTGGGATCTTTTTAGTTTTGTTTGTGTAGTAGTTGGTTTAGTTTTTAGTGTGGTTTCTGAGTATTACCCTGTTGGGGTCGGCTCTAGGCGATCTTCGGATCTGCCTCCCAGTTTTAAGTCTTTGGTTGTACTATTCAGCCTCTGGCTGCTTTTTTTTCGCACTTTGTGCGGCTTTATTTTTATAGTTCCTCTATCGTTTCGAAAAAAAAAAGAACAAATAAAACAAGAAATATTTTAATTATATAGTATATTATATGTAAGAAATGTAACTCAATTGGTAAATTAATAGGTAATCTTGGGATATAATAATGAGTGATTTCTGAAAAAAAAAATTATAGGAACTAAAAAGTTTACGTTTTTAAAATATTTTTAATAGAAAAATTGTAAACACAATTACTCAATAAATACTATATAAAAAATATAAGAAATCTTATATCCTCCCTATAAGTAATTTTTTTTAAAAAAAAAAACATAACTTTTCTCAATTCAACAAAAGCAAATCAATGAAAATAATATATTTTTAAAAAATTTATGAACAATAGTTGACTCGACAATATTACTAATGAATTTATGAATTGTAAATATTTAATTAAAATAATAATAAAAAATAGTAATTATATATTATATAATATAGGATATACAAATATTTGATATATCATGAGGCAGGTGATAAAAAAAATTCTATTCTTTATATTATGTCTTTTTTGACAAATCTACAGTTAAGAACATGTGAAAGAACAAGATAAAGTTTTAAAAAAATATTAAATATAATAAATAATATGAATAATAACTAAGTTGTGACACGTACAACTAAAATATAAACCTTCTAAAAATATACTTATCGATGTAATCGAACTGAATTGTTAAACGCTTGTTAGTTTTTTGTTCTTATTAATTTTATGTGTAAATTTGAGGTGATAGACAATAGTTATTTGTACATTTATACATGTAGATTAGAGAAAAAAAATCTTTATTATTCTAATTTTAGATAACTTTTTTATTTGCTATAATATTTTTTTAATATAATATATAAGTATGATACTGAACAGATAAAACAAGAAATATTTTAATTATATAATATTTAATATGTAAAAAATGTAACTCAATTGATAAATTATTAGGTATCTTGAGATAAAACAATGAGTGATTTCTGAAAAACAAAATTATAGGGACTAAAAAGTTCACGTGTTTTTAATATATTTTTAATAGAAAAATTGTAAACAAAATTACTCAATAAATACTACATAAAAAATAATGTTTGAGAGGACTACAAAAAATTTTCTATACTGCAATGAAAAATTTAACGGTAAGGTATTCTACTGAAAATTTCAACGAATATGTTGTTTTCATTGACTATTCCAATAGATTTCAAATTAAATTACATGGACTTTATTGGATGTAAAGATTTCAATTACCTAAATTTCTATTGGAATTTATTTTTTGTACCATATTTCAATCGTTGAAAAAAATTGTCATTGGTATTATGCAAAAATTCAATAGAAGTTTCATTGGAAAGATAATTGCAGTGATCGATCCAAAATAATTTCATATTGGGAACATTATTTAGTTAATAGAAAAAGAAATACCATCAAAATAACATGTCATTGCAATTTATAAATCATACTTTACATAATCTATCACCTATCTCATTTGTAATACATTTTAATAAATCTATGCAATCACAATAAGGTAAAATATATTTAAGAAACCAAAAGTCAAGTTTTTTATGAAATCAACATAAGAAAATTGTTATATTTGTTGGAATTTTTGTTGCAATTTTCTCATTTTCTTGTACTAAAACTAAGAATCCAAATCTATAAAAAAATGCATTATATATAATATTGTGTGCAACTATTATTATGAAATTTTTTGATACGATAGAAAATATAACACATTCAATCATAATTGACGTTAAATTTATGATAAAAATTATTTTTTTCAAAACAAACAAGATACTTTGAAAGGTCCTTAATTATTTTATTAGTATTGTTGAAAAAAGTGGTATGGTTAGTTGTTAGTGGGTATATTAAAATAATATTTAAAATAAAATAATTAAAGTTGATTTGATGTAAAAAGTAAGAGAGAGAAGTTGAAGTGATGATTAGTTAAAATTATATGAGTAGATGAATAGTGAATTAAGGTTAATGTGATGTGTATAAATTAATTATAGTAAAATATTGATGATAGTGAGGTTGAGTTAAAGTTGAATTAAAAAAAAAAAAAATAGTTGAGTTAAAAATGATTGGAATTTTTTGAGATAATTTTGTATCCAAGCATCCTCATAACTCTCATTAAATCCAAAAGTAAAAATAGTAATAAAATTACTTAATGTATAATATCAATTGAAGCTGACTAATGATAATATAAAACATACTTAAGATACACATATATTTTAAATAGAACTTTTAAGTACATAATATATATATACATATATATATATATATAGAGAAGGGATCATATGAGAATGATCCCTAGTGAAAGAAATAAGAATGTGTCTAGATCATTGGATCCAACATATCAATGGTCTTGATCAAGTCAAATATTAAATATGAAAGTCAAACATGAGTGGCAAGTTTGTAAATAAGTGTTCAATATTTGGTCAAA
>CACSLK010027833.1:11019658-11043597 GCA_902706635.1 Striga hermonthica
TATATATATATTGTTGTTAATATTTTTATGAAAAAAATTTGAAAGTATGAAATCTGATTACATTACATCTAGAGGAATGAAATCAAAACATATTTCTATACAATTTGTAAAAAGATAAGAACAGATTTCCATACATTTTGCACAGAAATCCTTAAAAAGATTGAATCTGCGTTTACAATTTTTTGATTTTTTTTATTTCACTGGTTTTATGGTATTTTTTATTTAAAGATAAGAATGATTATTTTTTACTAAACTGATGTTATGAGATAAGACAAAAAAAGGTAAATTAAATACTTGATAAAATAATAAATGTTGTAATTAAGTTTGACTCCGATCTTATGAGATTGTTTTTACTAAAGTGATTTTATGAGATAAGAAAAATAAAAAATACGTAATTAAAATACTTGATAAAAATAAAAATTTATTAATTAAGTTTAATTTTTCTACCTACTATATTTAGTAAATAGAATATCTTTTAATATAAGTATAGATTGCCACAAGAATCATGATTATGACGGCGCAACAATGACCCCTAATTCTAAGGGATATAGGAAAATAAAAATGAATTAATTCCTATTACAATTAGGAAAAACATTAATTAATTCCTTTTATATAAACTGACGCACCCTGAACAAAAATATGAATTGTGTAGTGATCTAATTAGTAAGTTAAACTCGATCGGCAGTATAATAAATATATAACTATGTCGTCCCCGCCGCCGTGTTATAGGTGTTCCAAATCACTACTATTGCTGCTCTTCTCCCTAGTGATCTGCCTCTCCTCTCTCCCGCTGTCCCCGGCGGCGCCTTCGCCTTCGCCTTCGCCCTCCCCCGCCCCCTTTCCTTCCCTCCACCGCCACCACGTGCCCCACTTCACCTACTTTGGCAGGATGGCCCCACGTCGCTGGCACAAGCGCACCCTCGAGTACGCCTTTTCTCCCGACCACGGGATCAACTACCTGGACCCCGCAGAGGTGAGGGCCGTGTTCGCCCGCACGTTTGCCCGCTGGTCCGCGTACATCCCCGTGACCTTCACGGAGACGGAGGACTACGAACAAGCGGACGTGAAGATCGGGTGGTACAGCGGGGACCACGGGGACGGGGCCCCGTTCGACGGGGTGAGCAGTGTGCTGGCCCATACGTTCGCCCCCGAGGACGGGCGGCTCCACCTGGACGCGGACGAGAAATGGACTACTGACTTGCGCAAGGAGCCGCCGTCGGAGTATGTGGTGGACCTTGAGTCGGTGGCCACGCACGAGATCGGGCACTTGCTCGGCCTCGGCCACTCGTCGGATAAGGATGCCGTCATGTTCCCTTTCCTGGTGCAGGGGACGAGAAAGGTGGAGCTGGGGGAGGATGACGTGGTGGGGATCCAGACGTTGTACGGGGTGATCCCATTCCACTGACGGGCGGCTGTGGAGATGCTGGATATGGGTATAAGACCTCTGTTTATCGCATGTTAAAAGACCTGAAGCAGTTACTTCTTAACAGTGGCAAAGAGGCTTTTGCCATTGCATGGCTAATATACATGAGTATTTGAAAGAACAGAAAGATTATGGTATTACTGAATCAGCTATTCCTATGTTCAAATCTTGAGGATATTTGTGCAAATCTCATATGCTCTATACTACATTTTCTTTGTCATGAACCGGTGTATCATGTAATCTTCTGAGCCAAACTAAGATAGCACGTAAGAATAGCCCCAGTAATCCGGGAAAAAACGTAAGGGAGAGAATAGTATCCAGATTCCAGAATTAGATTAGTTAATTTCGCTGTCAACACAAGGCTGGTGAAAAATAAACTCATATTATACCATATACTATGCAATAAAACTTACCACTAATGATCGTGATGTGAGGTATAAATTGGGATGCAAACACTGCACAAATTACTTCTTTATATAAAAGATGATCCGTATGAAACAACTATGTGACTTCTTTGATTAACTTGATGATAGGCAACTCGACAAATTGTATTCCTGTTTTCTCTTGCAAATACTATATAGTGTATACATACCTTAGAGGAAACAATGATAAAGTAGCTTAGCAAACTAATGGGAGAACAGAAAACTAGACAACAAATTAACCCCATAAGAAGCGATCCGAGAAGCGGGGGAGCACTTGAAATAAGAAAATGAGAGCTTAGCTCAGAGTTGTTTGCTGAGTCGAAAGTAGGGCATTCGAAAGTGAAGCACAGAAATGCAAGGATCAACAGGAGTATCTTTTCCTACCAAGCTGAGGACTAACTCCTTTCTTTCTTTTCTTCTTTTTTTTTTTTCATATTTTTTCAAGAGTTTTTATTCCCACCGTTCATCACTTGCTTCATGTTCGAGACTCAAATCTAGGCAGATATGCTTAATTCAGGTAAAAAGCAACTTCTAGGTCAACAATAATCTTCCTGAGAGCAAAATTACTTGACAATTGAGAAAATGAAAAATATGAATTGCATACTCAATTCCATTAAATCGATGACCAGTTTTATCAAGATGCACCCCCGAATTTACAACCCGAAAACAACAGATAAAACCGAGCCACTTTTCAACAAGAAATTTCATTCCAGATTTCCATTAGTAGAATTTCCACAATTCACATATTCTCTTCAATCTCAATTTCCAATTCTAAGAACACTAAAAGCACTCATTCCCTTTTCAAGACATGAAAATTCTCCAGTGCAAAAGAAAACGCTTCATTCAGTAAACTAGCAACAACCTTACCTCAAAATTCCCTATTATCCACAGCCATCGAGTTGTTGTCTTCCTCCACCGGAAAATCCTCCATCACTTCCATCTCCTCATCGCCAATCTCCGGCAAAGCAATCACTGCTCGTATCCCGTGAACCACCAGCCACTCGCTTTCGTACAGCTCTGGGAAAGTGATTTCGACTCCATTCACCATCACTGTATCAATTTCATCCTTCGTAATCTCCAAGCTAAAACCACTCACGTTGTTGGACACCACAGTCCCGTTGGCCATCTCATCCATATCATTCCACATCGGCTTTCGCGCGTCTTGCTCAATCCCAGTTTACACGGAGCCAAATGCCTCATGAACAAAGAAGAGAGGCCTACAAAATCGCCGGAAAACTGGACCAATTCCTCGTCCATCGCTGCAAAAACTGTCCACGGTTTCACAGCGTCGTGTGAGTTCCCCAGAAATCCAATGAGCTGCAGTTCGAGAAAAGAGGAAAATAACGAGTAGCCTCTCGATTTCAGAACTCCGGACGCATCCCCAAATCTGGAGGATGATTCAAGCTTCAGGCATGATCTAGGGTTCGGGTTGGCCCGATCCACCTCCGCTAGGGTGAAATTCAGGTCGAAGAAATTGTCAATTGCATAGACGACGACAAATCCGTCGTCGAAAATGGGGGTATCAGAGACTCCGACGTTGTTGATTGATATTTTCTCGGGATGGCCGGAGGTCACGACGAGGTGGCTGGCGGGGGAGAGGGACGGGACTTTGGAGGCGAAGGGCAGGGAGTGGAGTGACGACGGGGGGAGAGAGAGGGGGGAGAAGTGAAGGAGGAGGTGGGCGAGAGACGGCTGACCGGAAGTGGAGAAGGCGGAGTCCGGCGGGGAGAAGATGGTGAGGGTGGTGATGGTGGCGGAGGGGAGGGGCAGGGCGGGGGCGATGAGCTGGAGGGTGAGTGACATGGCGGTGTACCCCGAGCTGGCCAGGGTCTCGGCGGCGTTGATGATGGACTGAGGCGCAGACGGCGGCGACTGTGGCTGGGAGACGGCGGAGAGGATGGAGAGAGAAAATATGAGGAGAGAGAGTGGAAGTTGCAGAGACGCCATAGGGAAGCTCTGTGCAGGTGCGTGCGAACTGTTTTCAGTAATGTGAGAAATTGGCGGGATAATAAAAGTTGCACGGGAAACGTGGACGACTATTATTGGATGTTTGTGTAAAGGTATTTGTTAGGTTGCATATTTCTAATAACTATATAAAATAAATCATTTCATCTCCATAATTTGTTTGTGCTAATTTCTATGAAGACATCAAACTAGTACTAATACCTATGTACAATATTGGTGTTGAATTAATGAATATACGTATAAAGTTATTTATGTCTAATATCAAACCTAACTCCAGAGCAAAAACAATATAAAAACAACATCACGAAGTATAAATTTTTGTCATGTCAGCATCCGAAGCGTGAGAATCTGCCACCTAGACTCAACACGTTTTGAATTAATATACAGGGAGGGATTTGGATTTCCGATTTCTATCACCAAATCTATTCTGTTTATTGAATTTGATATTTTTTCCCCCACCAAAATTTACTCAGTGGAGACACGATTAACGACGCCATTGAATGTTGGTCTTGTTGTTAAATGGAAATTAACAACTATTTGATAATCAGGGATTTATTGTAAATTCAAAATAGATTAACAAAGACTGTATGACAAGCTGTATGAAAAGTTGAATGAAACAGAATCTATCGAATATTATAGTGTATCTCTCCTGTCCGGCCGGAGAATCTCTTTTCTCCCTTTATATTCATTTACAACATTTATCTGAAATGTAATCATTACATGAGAATAGTCAACGGCGGCTAATTGCCATTCATCCTGGTAGTACGCCACTTGGCCAAGCGTAATGATGAGTTGTGTTGAGTTGGCACCGCCTTATGGTGTCGGTTTGGCAAGTCATAGATATCGGCTTGTGTAGTTATAACCGATATGTCATAACCGACATGTGGTAACCGACATGCCATAACCGACATGAGATATCGGTCAATTGACGAAGATGTCGGTTCTTGACGAATTTTTACCCGATATGTGATTGTCTTGAGACCCGTGGAGGCATCATCTACTTGTACGAATTTAATCATCCTCCTACTGAACATAATCATCTGATCAGCGTCGCTTAACTGGATTTACTGAAAACGATGTCAACAAGGTGACCCCCAGCATTAATGGTTGTCTTGAAAAAGACGGGCAGTGATGCTGAAAACCCTCCAAAAATCAATTAATCTTGAGCAAGTGAAACATGTCAATTTTGTAACTGTTCCTCCGATGTCTTTACACTTGGTTGAAATATTGCTGAGAGTTGAAACGTCGCAATTTATTAAGATTAATTGCAAAGTTTACTGACAGGGGCAACAGTCATTTTTAATAGGCCACGTAACCGTTGATGAGAGGCGCGATTCTCAAGGGTCATGTCGACTCGCGAATTAAGAACGTCTGATCCACGCGTCCATATTTCTTCCGTTTCCCAACGGTCGCTACTAAATTTAGGGTTTAGTATAAATAGGAAATCTTCTCTCGAGATTCACTTTATTCACTTTCTTCCTACAATCGACTTCCTTGTCTTCTTTGCAAATTAATCGTCTTTCAACCGTACTCAGAGCATCCCAGATCTGTGAGCTTCTTCTTGTGGTAAGAACAATTTCTTTACTTTTTCATCTACTTCGATTCTTTTTTCTTGACATCATGAGTGTGTCGTGGGCGTCTTCCGGTGACGACGAGTTGGATGTTATGATGATCAACATGGTCCACTCCGGGGAGATGGAATTATTGTCTAAATATAGTCGGTGGGATCTAGTATTCGTCGAACGCTTAAGAATTTGGTTAAACGATATTGAGGGGGACAAAATGGTAGAGGAACACGCTATTGATGATCCGAGATTCTGGAGGCGACCCATTAGAAGATGGCCGGACCCCGAACTTACATCCCATGGTGAACCGAGCATACTAACAGATGTCGATGTTGTCATGCTGCGGAGCGAAATCCGCGTTCTTACGTCGGTACACTTATTTGCACCATACCCAGGTGAAAGAATTACGTGTCCACCACCCGGATGCGTCGGTGTGTTTGCCGAGAGCTTAAGATCAGGGTTGCGATTCCCTTTGCCGCGTATAATCACTGAGTACTTGCGGGATTGGGAATTTCCGATATGCCAGATCGCTCCGAATTCATGGAAGCGGATCAACGGATTACTGGTGCTCTTTGCTGAAAAGAAGTGGGATCTTCCTTCGGCAAAGGATATGAGGAGTATGTTTACATTTCGGAAGAGTCCGGACAGACAAGTATCAGATCCGCTTCTCACTTTTTCTATTGTCGGCAAACCACAACCAAGGGTTAAAGTTGGCGAATTGATAATGGAAGTTCTCGACACATTGCACGGTTTTCAAGAGGAATGGTTATGGGTTGGTGGGGACTGGCAGTGCACCGACTTCGCTAATGATCTTCTTGCCGATGGGACGAGTATCCCAATGGCTATTAAATCTGGTTATTGTAAGTTGTTTATCGTTTTCTTCACTTCGATTATTAATACCTTGTCTTTTGTTTTCGCTAACAGGTGGACTTTTGTGACCTTGTAGCAAAGCCAACGGGAAAGAAAGAACCCAGATTTGAAGGTGCATTGTACGATCGGGTGGAAAAGCTATTTGAAGTTTCCCAAAACAAGCGACGATACCAACGACTTGTGAAGGATTCTCGATTAGAGCTTGTTGGCTTATCTCCCGGAGTACTGAACTTAGTGTTTCAACCGGGTACACTTCTTACTTGCTTCGTTTTATCCTTCACATTAATGAAGTCGGTATAACTTTAAATGTTTTATGACAGTCTATTATCCATTGCTGGGATAATTCGGTTTTGGAGATCCCGTAGAAGCAGAAGAACATCGAAGACGTAATCCGAACTTCGATTTGAAGAGCAAGGTCGGAAAAAATAAAAACTCTTCGACCAACCGAGATGGCTGGACGTATGAATCTTCTGAAAGCCTGGAAGAAGAATCCGAACCGACCCCAGGGAACAGTCGGTGAGCCTTCAACGACAAGAGTGGAGCCGACGCCGGCTATTGTGAGCGATCTAGTAGTTTCCGACATCACGCCCCTCGACGTCGCTCTGTTGCAACAGGTGATGATGCCGGTAGACAAGCCTACTCGACATCTCGCAAGAGGTGTCGGAAGAGCCTTGCTTAAATGTAGTCCAACAGCGCAAGAGATCCAGCGTGTCTCATGTGGCCGACAGGATGAAGAAGAAGCCAAACACTGGCGCCGGTAAAGATAAAGATGAGGAGCCTGAAATCATTCTGAGGGACTCCTTCCTCAAAGTGAATGAGAAGAAAGCAGCTGAGCTATAATTGCCAGAGAATGTGTTTGATCCCTGGTTCGCCATGTTCCAAACAGTTGTCGAGCCAAAAGTTACAATTAACCATCGGGTCCCAGCGAGGCGGTGAAGGCGGTGAAAGTTCCACTGATGTCATGGGATCCGAAGACCCATGCCGGGATTGCGTCTCTACCCGATGAACAGAAGTTTAGTTACGCCCGAGGGTGCTTAGGGAGAGCACTTGTCAGTTTCATTGCGGCCGAAGAAAGTTNNNNCCGAGTTCACGAGCTGGATGAGAAACAACACGAACTAAGTCTGAAGGAGGGTGCCATAGCGTCCTTAGAAGATGAGAAATCCCGCTACGAGGCATCACTGTCGGAGAAAGATGCCCAGTTGAAAGCGGCACAAACCGAGGTGGGCGCCCTTAAGACGGAAAGGGAGAATCTGTTGTTGGCCCATGACCTCATGTCGGTTTAGCTGGCCAAGGTTGAAGAAACAGCTAAGGAAAAAGATGAGCAGCTCATGAGGTTAAGGGCCGAGCTTCAAGCCGTCTGCAAGGACCGATCGGATAAGGATGCTGAGTTGATCCGATGTCGTGAGGCTCATGAGATCGCCATGGGTAAGCTCCGTCAAGAGATGACAGCCGCTGCTGAGCTCAAATTCCAGGAGGGCATTGATGTCGGCAAAAAAGCCATGGCTGAGTCCGACAAAGTATTAAGTGCAGATGCGGTGACGGAGTGGGACTTAGAGTTGAACGTCGCATTGACATTGCGTTGGGTCATCGACAGGGTGGAAAATGGTATCTATACCGTCGATGAGCTGCGCATCTTTCTTCTGGAGAAAATAGAGAAGCATAACCTCAATCCTGAAATCAAGAATGCTCACATTCCAGCTGATCAAGATGAATTGAACTTTGCTGACCGACTTCTCAAGCAGAAGGAAAGCTAGATGCTTTAATTGGATTTGACGCCCTTGTCAGAGGAGCGCAAAGCTAAGATTCGTCGGGCCTTCATTGACATGATCCTTGAGGTGGAGAAAATTAAAAAATCCGACATGGAAAACATATGTGTCGAGGCAGTTGCCGAGGCCTTTGTTGCTGAAACATTGGAAAATCTTTCCGATGAAGAGCTTATAGACGCCATTACAAACTTTGCTCTGCGAAAAGTGGCTGAAGATGATGCTAAAGCCAAAGGGTGGCTAATGGAAGTGCCTCACCCCGACGGTGACCAAATTGTTCACGAGGATGACGATGTTGTTATCGTAAAAAGCGACGTCGTTCAAGCCGTGATAAAAAAAGAAGATGAGGTGATGCAGCGTCTGGGCAAAAGATTGATAAACCATCTGGATGCAGCAGATAAAGGCAAGGTTGAAGCTGTAAACCCTCAATCTTCAAAATCTGGAAGGGCGTCGTCGTCGGGGACGAACAAAGATGAATGAAATTTGTTATCTGCTTTTCCTTTTTTTTTTCTTTTTGTCTTATGTAATGACAATTTCTTATTATGAATGAAATTTGATGTTTTGATTTCGTGTTTCATGAATGTAATGTCTTGACGTATTTATCGTAACAAGGCAAAACATGTCGGGGTAAAGATAAATAAGTGTTTGATAGATCATGCTTGTTAGTACTCCGAAATGATACTTGGCACTTACACTTTGCCTTGTTATGAGTTTGTTTAAATTTTTTGTGTCGGCATAATTTATAGTATATCCGACATCTGCAAACTCTTTATCGGAACAAGTTGTAAAAAACTTGCTTTTATTGCAAACATTTATTGTGAGCTCATCAAATCAACGTCGGGATTTGATATTATAGAGCATAAGCCTCCCCAAACCATCTTCAGGGCTTGGAAGTATCCGACTTTGTCGCGTTTGGCTAGGTCATACCAACTTCAGGGTATGAAACACGTTTAGCCTTAGCAACGAGGACCGATTTATTGTGGTCCAAGTGATCGAACAAATTATAGTGGTTCATCACACAAACTTTATTGACAATCAAAACACGATTCTTGTACATAAGCAGAACAGAAGACTTTTATACATCGGAGACAAAGGTCCGGTCTTCAGGTTTACTGATTATACTTTTTCAGATAAGTTGCGTGCCAGGGATACTGAAGGGGAATACCATCTAGAGTTTCAAGTCGATAGGTACCGTTGGAGATCATACGGTTCACTTTAAAGGGTCCTTCCCACTTCGGTTGTAACGGACCGACATTGGCCCCAGTGATTCTTTTCAGCACAAGGTCTCCTACGACAAATGAGCGTGGCTTGAGTCTTGAATTGATATACTTCTCACTACGTCATTTATAAATGGTATTTTGAATTTCAGCATCAGCCCGTAATTCATCGACCAAATCGAGATTGGCTTTCAGGTTTGCCGAGTTGGTTTCTTCGGAAAAATGAGTAATCCGATATGTTGGAGAAGTAAGTTCAACCGGTATCACAGCTTCAATCCCGTATGCTAACGAAAACGGAGTTTCCCCAGTTGAATTTCGTGTCGTCGTCCGGTAAGCCTAGAGGACATGGGGTAGTTCATCAGGCCACGATCCCTTTGCAGTCTCAAGCCGAGATTTCAAGCCATTCTTGATAATTTTATTTATAGCTTCTATCTGACCATTAGCTTGTGGATGGTAAGGTGACGAGAAGAAGTGCTTGATGCTATAATCTTCACAAAAGCCTTCAAATCGTTTTCGCTCGAACTGACGACCGTTGTCGGTTATGACAGAGTTTGGTTTTCCAAACCGACAAATAATTGACTTCCAAACAAAATCGATCATCTTTTGTTCAGTGATGGTTGCAAGAGGTTCGGCCTCAACCCATTTAGTGAAGTAATCAGCAGCTAATATTGCAAACCGAACACCTCCTTTTGCTGTCGGAAGCGGGCCAATCAAATCAATTCCCCATTTTGCGAACGGCCACGGGCTATATATTGACTTCAGGAGTTCAGGATGTTGATTAACGTTGAGAGCAAATATCTGACACTTATGACATTTGTGCTAATTTCTATGAAGACATCAAACTAGTACTAATACCTATGTACAATATTGGTGTTGAATTAATGAATATCAAACTAGTACTAATACCTATGTAAAGTTATTTATGTCTAATATCAAACATAACTCCAGAGCAAAAACAATATAAAAACAACATCACGAAGTATAGATTTTTGCCATGTCAGCATCCGAAGCGTGAGAATCTGCCACCTAGGCTCAACACGTTTTGAATTAATATACAGGGAGGGATTTGGATTTCCGATTTCTATCACCCAATCTTTTCTGTTTATTGAATTTGATTATTTTTCCCCCCACCAAAATTTACCAGTGGAGACACGATTAACGACGCCATTGAATGTTGGTATAACCTTAAGGCCCGACGAAAACCATAGATGGGTGTTAATACGGATGCTCAAGGAGACTCTGTCTAAGGTTTCGAGAACGAATTTTAATCGAATAAGTGTTCTTGTGTTTCTACTTTTAGTGATTCATTGAGTGTTCTTGTGCTTCTACATTTAGATATTTGGAGACGAATTGGATTGAGCTCCTTCCATTGTTTCTTATTTCATTGGTTTGTTCTTTTGTGTTTTTTCAATTGTGATTTTTTTAAGGAATCGGAAAAAATGTTTTTCCATACATAATCGGATCATAGTGGTCCTATCCCGCGAACGTGGTTAATAGCGAAATGAGTTTCACTTGGTCCTCACTAGAACTGATGGAACTGGATCGACTTTTTTCTACCTCTGACGACTTCTAAGACCTGCATCAATAACTGAACACTGGAAGGGAGATTTTCGACGAAGAGTCTCCGATGCCTAAGCCGACACAAGGTTGAAGACGATAAACAGTAACTGAATGTATATATTGTAGAGAAAGAATGTAAAACGAAAACTAACCTACTACACTTTTTTATATATGGTGTAGTATCATGCTCTCCTAGTCTGCCTGAAGAGTTGACCCTATTGTCCAAGCTGCCCCGTTCGTACTATCTACAGTGTTTCAGACTATCAGGCTCGTTAGGTGTGCAGGCGACCCAAACGCGTTGCGACACATTGTCCAGACCTCATATGGCGTTGTTCCCGAGTTAGATGACTTTTTATCTTGTCGTAAGACTAGGTTCACGTCATCATATAGAACGCTCACTGGGTAGAGCATCTTCTTTCCCAGTGCGTCCACTCTTCACGAGGTCGATCTATGGACCCGAGCTCCCTCAGTTTGAGCTTCCACTAAAACCCCCACTGCTGATTGACTTGAGCTGAACTCCGAACTCCAGGTCATCGATCCACCTACATATCAGCAGGTCAATTGTTGAACTGGATAATTAATATTATTAAATTTTGAATTATCTATATTATTTTTATCTTATAGTTATACATAAAATATTAAAAATAAATTATATGTATATATATATATATTATGGGTCACGCTCCAGTGAGAATGGTTCCCCAGGAAAAAAATAAGAATATATCTTCACCATCAGATTAAGTAATCCGACGGATAAAATAACTCAGCAATTATCACCCATTCTGGAAAGGTCATTGCGTGGTAAGGATAAGAAGGTAATTTATCCACACATGGAAATCAACAAAATCCAACAAACCACATGTTTGTGGGTCCCACTCCACCAACAAATCACCCTCACTTCACGTATTTATCTCACCTCACCTCTCTCTCTCTCTCTCTTTTGCTCTCTCTCTCACATACAACACACACACACACTTAGCACAGACATTCACCCCACACAAAGTATACACACACACTCGGCACACACTCAGTCCGCCCAAATCACACAAACTCAGCACATAATACGGCCGGAAAAATCCACGCCAGCTCCGCCCCCAGCGTCGCCGATAGAGATTGTCCACTGTCGGCTTCTCCGGCGGCCGCCGCTCTAGTGCCACGGTCCGCTAGATTCCCGTCGTAGAGGCCGACACCGACAACCGCAACCGGCGTCCGCTGCTGCAGGCCCGCTGCAGCCATCGCCGCGTCTTCCCTCATCTCCCGATCTCCGCCGTGCTCCCCCACGTCCCGCAAATGATCAACCCTCTCTTCCGACGAGGGGTGGTGGAAGAGAAGCCCGAGACACAGATGCTCCGGCTGTTCGAGGGAAGTCCACGGCCAAGCTGCTCCTAGCTTTATGATGTCCGAC
The DNA here is from genome assembly GCA_902706635.1 of Striga hermonthica. NCBI lineage: Eukaryota > Viridiplantae > Streptophyta > Magnoliopsida > Lamiales > Orobanchaceae > Striga > Striga hermonthica. The sequence continues at coordinate 11,031,849 of CACSLK010027833.1, forward strand.
TATATGAGAGGATAAAATTTGGGAGTGGGCGGTTGCAGAAAAATGGCTGGGAAGGGTGGGTTTTTTTTTTGTAAATTTGATATCTTGTAGGGGCCTAATTGTAAATTAATAAATTTTAACTGTATTACAATTAAATGCATGGACTAAATTTATAATTTATAGTAAATATATAAAAATATTATTTTATATATATATAAACATATTTTTTTTATAGATACATATATTATATTTGTTTTAACCAAGAGTAATATAAAGAATTGAACATAAATATTAAAATATTGAATTATTTTATAATAAAAAATAATAAATTATATTAATTATCTAAGTTAATTCAATTGTCCAATCGAATAATTTAATGATTTCGGTTCGACTTAAGTTGGAATCGCGTATAAATAAATAGATAAACTTACACTATAGAATGCACAATATAACATAAAACATGATGCACATTAGTGAATGTCAAACTGCCGGTTTTGCTATGAAGCCAACAGTTGGCTCCATAGTGGAGCCAACTTTCTATATACAACAAATAAATCTACCATATCAATAAAATTATATTAATATTATTTAAGTAATTAGAGAATATGGTAAGTTTATTTATTGTATATAGAAGGTTGGCTCCATTATGGAGCCAACTGTTGGCTTCATAGCAAAATCGGTCAAACTGCACAATATTGTTAGACCAAATGCATATTAACAAAATAAGGTGCATTTTCACAAATATTTGAAATTTTGAGTATTTTTATATGGTTTCAGTGTTATTCAAAAACAAACTAACAAATAACAGAACCGAATAAAATATATAAAAGTTATTATTTTTATATTTTATATATATTATTTATTTTCAACAAATAATACTATAAAATATTAAATAATAAATTATAAATATTAAATTATTTCCATAAGAAAAAAAATCATAGTTGCACTTCAAGTGCACATTAATGTTACAAGAATTGCACATTATTGACTACCAGATTGCATTGTAGCGATTGAAACAGTCAGGCAAATTTTTTTGTTTGAGTTTTATGTTTTGGTTCAATTATATGTTTTTGCTTTTGGATTTTTTGGTATCTCATATATATGACATCTTTATTGATCAAAATAACCAAAATCGGCCGATTCATATAAAAATATTATTTTGTTATATATACATATTTTAGGTATTCACAATCACAAAATAATACAAAATATTAAATAAAAAAATAATGTACTAAATACATTTTTATAATATAAATTATTAACATTTAGATTATTTATGTTAATTCGGTTAACTTATCAAATACACCAATTATTTCTGTTTTATTTCGGTTTGGGGTAATATTAAAAAAATAAAATTTGAGTGCACATTAGTGTTGGATAGATTGCACACTGGTGATTGGCAGATTGCACTGTACGATGCTATTTTTAAAATAGTCAAAATAAGACCAAATTGAATAAAAATTTTATTTTCTCATATATTTATATAAAGTAATATTCTTACAACCAAAAAAAAAAAATATATAATACACCAATTAAATAAACTAATCTTGTTCGGTTTTAGATTGGGTTGAGACAAAAGGTTGATTTGTTCATATGTGCAATAGCGACTAACATTGTGCACAATATTACTACACGACTTGCACAATAACGTGTGATAGGTTGCACATTATTGGACAATATTATTATTTATCATTATTGTACAACATTGATTTGTAATACTATTAACTTTTATTAATTTTCATATAAGTCCCTCATTCTTATCTAATTTACAAAAGTCGAGCCCCCCAAATTCCAACCCTTATCTAACTTACACAACTCCAGCCCCTAAATTCCATCTCCTCCAAGACCTCACCCTCTAGTCATTCACCGGAAACCCGCCCCAGCTGTTCACACACGCGACCATACAAACGTGCTGATGGCCAGCTGGACGATCCCGACGACGACGACCGGATCCGGGATACGCACCGGAATTATTCACTGATCGATATGTAATGTATGAAGATTGAAAGCGCCGGCGGATGGGAAGAAGATGTACGGCGGAACGTCGAGCTCGACGGCAGTTTGAACCAGCCACTGCGCGAAACGACGACGAAAATCATCGTCGGCTTCCTTCCGCCATCTAACCGTTTTTCGTGCCGGGACCGAGGACAGAGAACGATTGACGATGAAAGAGATGCGCGGCTCGACATTGAAGTTCGCCATGACATCACGAAGCTCGTCGGCAGGAGGAAACGCGGTCGACGCCGGTAGAGAAGGTAAGGAGGAAGCCGAAATTTGTGGCAGACACGGGGCCGTCGGTGCGAGAGAAAATGGAGAGATGGCGCAACAGAGAAACTCCGGTGGCGGCGGCTGCGGGCGGAGGCGTCAAATGGCAGTAGGTGGCGGCAATATGGGCACAGACGGAGATATTCCAGTTGCAGATGGTGTATATGAGAGAGAAAAAGAGGTTTAAATTGAGGTAGTGATGGTGGGGCCCACGTCTGGTAGGTGAATTGGTGTGTGAGGTGTAATTACCGTACTGCCCTTATTTGACAATGAATTGCACAACTATTTACTAAATTGCCACAGCAGGTTTGACTGCATATTTAAAATTTTGACTTAATCATGTCCATTGATATGTTAGATCTAAAGGTCCACATTTATTCTTATTTCTTTCCCTATCTAGTATTCTCATGTGATACAATCTCTATATATTATATCCCAAAGTGTTATTAATATTAAATTTTATCACACACACACACACATATATATAATTTTATTTTTAAAAATAAAATTGATATGGGATATTGTATACTAGACCAGTTTGCTGGGCTAACCGGAGAAAATAGGTCGGCCCGTTGGATTACCTGAATAAGGACGGGTCGAATGACATGGTCGAGCAGGACCAGATACTCGCAATAGAGGACAGAGAGTAGACAACAGATACTAAGGAGATCAGAAGTGGTCGACAAATATGAGTCACTCAAGGAGCTGGTCGAGGGAGGACGATCGAATAGGGCGTGGTCGCGTAGAACTGGTTGAATATCGGAGCGCACAAGGGAATCTCCAACACGTTAAAGGGAGGACACGTGGCGCGCTATGAGTGGTCAAATAGCTGTAACGAACTCTGACATTCTCTGACAAATGGGACGCGTTTCCTGACACCAAGGATAGTGGAGGCGCGCGGTTGTACGGACGAGCAGAGGACAGTTGGCCGAACTCGCCCTACTCGCGCGTGTAGAACAGGTAGGTCGCCCTTATAAATAGGGGCGAGAATCCTCACTTTGAACACAATCTCATATACTCTCATATATTTTCATACACCGATATTATCTCTCAAGATCTGACTTGAGCGTTGGAGGCTCTTCACCAGAAAATACATTCGGAAAACACCTTCGGTCCGTTGGAGGCTCTTGACGCATTCAACCGGCGAGGAGAACGAGCTTGAGGCGATTTTCAGCCGGTCGGGGTGCGAGACTTGTATTATACACTAAAATAATATTCGAATCAATATCTTGGTCGACCTGGTCAATACAGGATAAATCGGATTTTGATCTGATTTGACCAAATTCCTTGTTACCCGGTACGAACAATCTCTCTGGACAAGTCCCGATCCCGAGTTGACCACCGCGACAATGCTGAAAATAGTTATTAGTTTTGACTTTTTTTTTATTTGATTTTGAGCTTCATAGTAGGCGGTTGCGTTTATGGGTTAATTTAAGGTATGAATAAGAGATACTAATTGTGTTGTCAACTGCAAATGTCAGATGTTATATAAATATAGAAATTTTGAGTAACCAAAGTTAGAGATGCTCACCTACCCACGGTGGACACATATTAATATGTCCACTGCGTAGGTGGCATTCGCTCATTGTAATTTTTTAAACATATTAACATCACCAATCAAAGTTATTAATGTTATTTAAGTAATCAAAGAATATGGTAGGTTTATTTGTTGTATATAGAAGACACTATGGAGCCAACTGTTGGCTTCATAAAAAATCCGATTATTATTAAAACAATAATAAAAGACAATCCACCAACTTTTATGATAAGTGAAAGTACAAATTTATTTTTATTTATCATGTATATGGAAAAAGAAATGTTATAGAAATAGAAAAAAAACAAAAAGCATTTTAAAAATATTAGATATAATATTCCACGAATATATGTGAGATTTATTTGTTGTATTTAGAAGGTTAACGCTATTATAGAGCCAACTGTTGGTTTCATAGCAAATCCGTTCATCTTAATATTCACTATTAGTACGACACCTTGCTCTACACGATTGTTATGAAAGAATACAAACATATTTTTATTTTTATTGTGAAATTATAAAAATAAATGTATAATAAATAATGAATAACTAAAATGACAAATGTTATTTTCACCTTCAAATTGGTAATAATAGAAATAAATAGCACTGTTGTCGAAGCCACGGATCCTCCGCCGTCTTGTGCCGCCACAAAATAGTAGTTGGCGGCTGTTCTAGTAATATATATTTTTTTTTAACTATTTACATCATGTAACTATAGATGTTAAAAAAAAAAATCAATTTCATTGTCTCCAATTTCCATTTTTAAAATCACTAGTATAATCAATGGTTCTCATAATGAATTTCAACAAATTCAGATAATTAAAATTGTTTTCAAAATTGCTAGCTAGAGCAAAACAAAATTTTTGAATTAGGCAACATCTTGTTTGCATGCGGAGTGCTGCTTCTGATTGATTGCTCTGTCAGGACAGACCATATATGATTTAGTATTTCCCCCTGATGCTCGTTCTTCGCCATAATCGTCGTCGGAGCAAAGCTCGATTCTGTCGAAATCTGCTGGAAAGTCGTGTGCAGTGTGGGTTAAATTGATAAAATCTTTGCATAGTAAAAATGGTCAAAAGACTTGCTTACTGGAAAATTAATAACATAAAATCATAACATAAAATCAACATTGATCACACGCTCGTCGTAGAAACAAGTACCTTACATGTTAGGTGAAGAACCCAAACACATGTTCAATCCCAAAATACCAAGAAATGATATAAGTGTTTTGACGTGAAAATTCTTAACCAATGTACTAAATGTCGACAAAAGAAAAAAGAGCAAACAGCCACACTACCATCCATCGGAGTCGTAGTCGGACTCCATATCCACTTTTATAATACGGTTGCAAACAAACTCAAGCTCCCTCATCTTACGGTTGAGCTCATCCACACCGGCCTGCATCCCATTCTCCCCCACCCACTCAATAACTGACACCGCCGCTTTCTCAACCATTCTCCTTTCGGCCGACCGCCCGGGTGCAGCCCTGGCAGTGTTCCTAATGTCATAAGCAAAATCCTCGAGGTTGCTCCTGGCTTTGGCCCTCTTCTTAAACTCTTCGTCCTCCATCCTGTACCTCGCAGCATCCAACACAATCCTATCAATCTCCTCTTTAGACAGCCTCCCTTCTTCGTTGGTTATAGTGATCCCGTTCATATTGCCCGTTGACCTCTCCTTGGCCGACACGCTCAGTATCCCATTTGCGTCGATTCTAAAGCACACATCAAGGTTGGGCTCGGCCCGTGGGGCAGGTGGGATTCCATTCAGTATGAACTTCCCGAGCAAGTTGTTGTCTGTTGACCTTGCCCGCTCGCCCTCGTAGACCATGATATCCGCAGCTGTTTGGTTATCTTTATGTGTGGTGAATCTATGCTCCTTCTGGGTGGGGATAGTCGTGTTCCGCGGGACCACGACAGACATGACCTCCCCGGCAGTGTTTACTCCAAGGGAGAGAGGGGTCACGTCAAGGAGGACGATGTCCCGCAACTTGTCATTCCCTATGCCACTTAGGACGGCCGCCTGCACAGCAGCCCCGTATGCAACGGCCTCATCCGGGTTAATGTTCTTGCATAGCTCCTTTCCCTCAAAAATAAACTGCAGCATGTTTTGAACCTTGGGTATCCTGGTTGAGCCGCCAACCAAGACGACATCATGGATGGCAGTCTTTTCCACCCCAGCATCTCTCAGGCAGCTCTCAACGGGCTCAATGCACTTTTCAAACAGGTCCATGTTAATATCCTCGAACTTAGCACGGGTAATACTAGAGTGGAAATCAATGCCCTCGTGCAGGCACTCAATGTCCACAGTGGTCTGAGTGTTGGTCGAGAGAGTCCTCTTTGCCCTCTCGCAGGCTGTCCTCAATCTCCGAAGGGCTCGGGGATTTTTAGAGAGGTCTTTGCCATACTTGCGTTTAAACTCGGCGGCAAAGTGAGCGACAATGCGGTTGTCAAAATCCTCCCCGCCAAGGTGGGTGTCGCCGGCGGTGGCCCTCACCTCAAAGGTACCCTTGTTGATTGTGAGGAGGGAGACGTCGCAGGTGCCACCGCCTAAGTCAAACACAAACACATTCTTCTTCTCTCCTTTGTAATTGAGGCCATAGGCAATGGCGGCTGCAGTGGGCTCGTTGATGATGCGGATGACATTGAGGCCAGCAATGGCACCAGCATCCTTGGTGGCCTGTCGTTGAGAATCACTGAAGTAAGCGGGGACAGTGATGACGGCATCCCGGACGGGGGTGGGGCCCAGAAAGGAGTCGGCAATGGCAGCCATCTTGGTGAGGACCATGGACGAAATCTCCTCTGGAGGAAACTGCTTCTTCTCGCCCTTGTGGGAGACCACAATCATGGGCTTGTTGGTGGGGCCCGGGACAACCTTGAACGGCCACAGCTTTATGTCGGCCTGCACAGAGTCGTCACTATATCGTCTCCCGATCAGCCGCTTGGCATCTGAATCACCCAACACAGATAGATGTAAGAGTATAGTAACACTGCAGAGTAGGTTTATTCTTGATAGGAACTAATATTAACTCAAACACCTCATAAAACCAAAATACTACTGTGCATCTGAAAAATTAAATATAGCACAACGAAATTTCGGAAGAGACACAAACAAGTTAAACGTATATATTATCCGAGCTGAAACGTTAAAATGAATGCCGGATATAATCACCAAAATCTCTGAGGAAAAAATAAAACAAAATAAAAATTGGAGAAGAAAGCAGCTCACTGCTCACCAAAGACGGTGTTTTCGGGATTCACGCCGGCCTGGTTCTTAGCAGCTTCGCCGATGAGACGCTCGCCGTCGGAGAAAGTGACATAGGACGGCGTCGTGCGATTACCTTGATCATTGGCTATGATCTCGACACGCTCGTGCTGCCACACGCCAACGCACGAGTAGGTGGTCCCCAAATCGATCCCGATTGCACGCCCTTCGCCTTTTCCGGCCATTACTGATACTGAATGAAAAAAATTGAAAGAAAACTTGAATAAATAATCACAATCAAACTGGTTATCGGCTCTGGCCTCTTGGGTACGTAGTTGGATGTATTCAAGTGCCAACTCCGTAAACAGTAATATATGGCGGACAATTGAGTGTCGTTTGGACTTTACAGTGTCTTTTCAAATACCTTCCTGAAAAGAAGAGGTCAAATTCAAACTTTACATGAAGCCCAAAAGTTGTGACTCATCAAATTCAAATCTAAATAAGATTGCATTTTGATCTTTTTCAATATCTAATCTATGTACTGTACTATCTATGTACTATAAGTATAGTATATTAAATAAATTACCCATTTATCATTTTTGTCTCGTTTTCTGTTCTCCCATTATTTTTCTAAGCTACTTTTGGGCTCGAGTGATTGGTCCATAGTGCATTCCATTTTTATGTACAACATACACTTGTTGGAATCAGATCTTTCCTACAACAAACACATATATATGAAAAAAAAAAAATCACAAAATCTATATTTTCATCATCAAACTTTCACTCACGGTACATGATGGAGACGAGGCCGCGTTGGCGTTTCTGCAGAAATATGACTGTCTTCGAGTTTAGATTATTTATTTTCCTGGTCTTTATCAGTTGTCAGTTTATTAGGTATTATAGTTTTCATTTATGTTATTTTTATTAGTGGAATAGTTAATTAAATAATTAGAAAGTTGTTGAGTAGTGGACTCTTCATATATGTACCCACTCACTATAGTGGACTCTTCATATATGTACCCACTCACTGAACAATTGTTATTCATTCATCGTATTATTAATTTTGAGAGACAGAAAACTGTTCTTGCGTTCTTAATTCCCGTTCGTATACATCCTCTACATCAGTACATTTTATCAATTTAGTAAAAATTGAGAAGAGAGAAAAAAACAAAAGTTGATTTTTTATTTTTATTTTTAAGAAAAGGAATAGATGCAATTGTCCCAAATGTCGATAGGCCTTAAAATCCCGTGTGCAGCCTTGTTCATTAATTAAACACATAATTTCACCCGACTAACTAGAGGTTGGTCATTCACATTTTCGTGTAGATTAGGCTCCATTTTATCAAATTTTAAACGTTATGTCTGTTCCCACTAAAATTTGATGCAACGATATAATCATATATATATAGAAACGACATGAAAGTAGTAAAAGACAACTAATAATACTGAACTAGACATTTAAGTACAATATTTTTTATTAAATGTTATTTATAAAAAGTTAACATTTGCTTTAATGTTATAAATCCAATTTTTTAAAAAAAAAACATCTTTAATAAAATTCAGCCATATTTGAGTTCACCACCAATTGCACTGGCTACTGAACTGTGTGGGCATTTTTTAGGATATCAACAACTTTGCATTATGAAATTGACGCAACAACTCATGGAGAAACTACATTCAGGGCAATTACCACGACCACACTAAGGCGTTCTTACGAATTAATAATAGAGGATATGAAATTGACGCAACTCATGGACATCGGCCCGTTCAAACCAAGTGAAACGAATGTTTTCAAGGTTAAGATGTAGGCTTTTTAACTATCGCTTTTCAATGCAATTTTGGGATTTAAGGTTGAACCAAACAACTTCTTTTTAGATTGTTCAGCGCTATTCGATATTTTATTATGCCAATGTCATTGTCGTGATAACTTTATAGTCGATTAATATTAAGTAATTTCAATCCACTTTGAGGAATATGGACGCTTGTTAGATAATTATATTTATAGAAAGTGAACAAATTTGTCTCAAACTTTGATTCTTGCAATTATGATATCTATACTTATATTAAAGGGAAACCTATTTACTAAATATAGTAGATAGAAAAGTCAAACATAATTAATGAACTTCTAATTTTATCAAGTAGTAATTAATGCATTTATAATCTATACTTATATAAACATATCTAAATAAGGAAGGAATAAAAGTTTAAATAAAGTAGTTGATTTCTTTAACAAACTTATAGGGAAAACAGGAAAAACAAAAATCTTTAATTCAAATTAAATTGTAAACAATTTAATAATAATTTTCATACAAATCTGTAATTCAAATTCAAATTGAAATGTTACAATTTCCTAACAACTTTCATAGAATTTTGCCCGCAGAAAAATAATGACAAACACGAAATTTAGCAGTATTCAAAAGTTAAAGGAGACCTTATTCAAATTGTGGAGACTTTAAAATTGGTACGAGTTTGCATCATTCATTTTAGTAAGAAAATAAAAACTTAAATATATTTTATATAAAAAAGAACTTCATTTAATTAATTTGATATTGAAAACTTGATGTCGTAATATGGCACAAAAATTTAAAAATTGGTACGAGTTTGCCTCATTCTTTTTATTTATTTAATTTGATATTAAAAAATTGATGAATAATGCTTCATTTCATAACAGAATAAAACATTTATATTCTTGCTATTTATAATTTTATTTACAACTTAATAAATGTATCCTTCACACATCTCCGAGATGTGTCGAATTCTATAAAATTAGAAACAGAAAACCAAAAATTAAGGATTGTTTAAATACATAATACATGCACGAATCAATAAATCATTTTATACATCTATACTTATATAACAAGGTATCATATTTACCAAATTTAGTCGGTTGAAAAGTAAACGTAATTAATGCATTGCTATTTCTATTCAGAATTATATTTAATTATTTTAGTTCTTTGTCTTATATTCCATAAAATCACTTTAAGAAAAAAATCTCATAACACCCGATAAGACAAAAAAAAGTACGCAAAATCTTTACTAAAATAAAAAAAAAAATTGGTAGGTTGAAAAGTCAACATAATTAGCATTGCTATTTCTATCCAGAATTGTATTTAATTATTTAGACTATGTTTGGTAAAATTAGCTGATAAGCTAGCTGATAGCTGATAAGCTAGCTTATAGCTTATATGTAATTTTTGAGCTTATAGCTTATAGCTTATGATTTATAGCTGAAAAGTTAGCTTATATGATAAAAGGTGTTTGGTAAATTAGCTGATAAGCTAGCTGAAATAAAAAAATTCAACTAGCTTATTTGAAAAGCTACCTAAAGTAGCTTATGAAATAAGCTCGAGCTTTTTAAAAAAGCTCGTCCTACCAAACGAGGCTTATTTTAAACAGGGAGCTTATAAGCTAACCAAATAAGCTAAAAGCTAGCTTATTTGGCTTACCAAACATACTCTTAATTTATTTGTCTTATATCCCATTAAATCGGTTTAAGAAAAAAAATTCCATAACATCCGATAAGTAAAATAAAAGTACGTAAAATCTTTACTAAAATAAAAAAGACTTTATTTATTTATCTTATTCCATAATAACATCGATTTAGTCAAAACAAATCCCATAATCGGTGAAGTCAAAAATTATACGTCAAGTCTATCTATACTAAAGAAAGGCAGATTCAAATTTTTTATCTAATTCCTTATCTAATTTCTGTTTAAAGTATTTTATTTAATATTTATTTTAATGAAATATTAGATATGATTGATGGATCTGAGTCAATTTTGAAATCGCGTTGTTTGGCATGAGAGGATTATCCGCATTCTATATCTATCTAAAGCATATTAATTAATATTATTTAATTAATTTATTTAATATTTAGTTATTTTATCAATGACATCAGTTTTGTCAAAAAAATTTATCAAACAAACAAATAAAAAAGGCACGGGATTAATTTCCTTCGAATTGCAAAAAATTTATGGGTGGACATAAATATTTAACAATGTTGTTTCAAGTTCCTTAAATAATACTATAACTATGCTGTTGAAATATAATTTGTTTTATGGGTGACGTAAATATGCTGTTTAAAGTTTCCTGAAACAATTTTGTAAAAACTATGTTGTTTAAAATTCCTTAAATATTAATATATTTAAAGTATACATATGTTGTAATATATTAAAGTCAAAATAATATTGTAAGGCTTTTGAATTATCTAATTTCAATTATCTAAGTTACTTTATTTAAATGTTTAATCCTATTAAATTTTCAATCTATGGAGTATTTTTACTAATCCCGTGAGCAGTTTTGTTATTGTAATCAATTTATAAACTATTTTACTAATAAATTATTTAATATCTATGTACAATGAGGTATTTAATAATATATGATTTTTTTTTTGTCGTATACTATTTTATTGTATAAATTTCCTGCGTATTATAAATTTTTTATTGAATACTGCATCTTATAACATAATATTCCCAAATAAATATATCCCGTGTCTCGCGCATGTCCCGTACTATATATATCTCATACATTTTTCTATTCATTTATATAATTATAAGGCTGAATAAATAACCTTAAAATTGTGCACCTATGCATCGCACGGGCTCTGTACTAGTTCCACATTAATTTCAAACTCTAAATTATTGAACAATTTATTTTGCATGCACATATGGCAGCAAGTTCTTATTGCACATTTTATTTTACGCACATATATGGCAAAAGTTCTTATTATGAAATTTGATACGGTACTGAACTTTTTTTAAGGAACAAAAAAAA
>CACSLK010027833.1:11052048-11080311 GCA_902706635.1 Striga hermonthica
ACGCGCCACCACCCGCGACACGGCCCCCGCGATCCGCGACAGCCCACACGAGCCGATGTCCCGATTGTACACGAGCATGACGTCCCGTTCGTGATCCAATCCAGTTCGTGTGATTGTGTACGGACATATGGAAGATCAGCTAGATCGCCAAAAATTTTAAGCCATAAGTTTTCTATGTCAAACCTTTCGATCCGTTGTGCATAAGTTTACGTTTGTTATTGAATTTGTGATTTGTACATAACGAGATCCTAATAGATCCCGACAGTTTGGATGCTTCTAATTTTCTTGACTGGTTGGGAGCCGTTGAGTCGGCTTTTGATTTCAAAGGTGTCCCGGATGACCGACGTGTACCCTTAGAGGTGACTCGCCTTCGTGGAAGAGCGACTACTTGGTGGTTACAATTGAAGGGTATGCGACATCGTCAGGGGAAGCGGATTCGAGAGTGAATCCTTTCCACCCGGGGAAGAAAGATGCCGACAAGATTGCATTAGCATATCTTGAGAGATATGATCGACTCGCTTCACTAGTTTGATTGATATTCTGCTTCTTACTATTATTATTATTATTATTATTATTATTATTATTATTATTATTATTATTATTTATGTTGTGTTGGGCTTGTACTATGTGGGCTTTTAAGTTTAGGTGGTTAGAACTTTGTATTAGTATTAAAACGTACGAGTGTTTCTTGATCTGGCAGTTATGTGATTATTGAATTGAGAAAAGAAAAGAAAAATGTTCTTCGTTGTTTTTGATTCTCTGTTCTTCCCATCACAGGATTCTAGTGCATCAATAACATAACATGAAATTTCAGGGGTGTACAAAAATCCGCGCTTAAACTAAAAATAGTGAATGTTCACGTAAAATTTTCGGAAGCGAATAAATAAAAACGAACATTCAGGAGAGCGTCTCAGTCTCCCTCAGAACTCTTTCATTAAGCAAGTGTTTGGCCAACATGTACAAATAGAATTTACACACATAAACTCCCTCTAAGCTAACCTACTTTGTACTCCCCCTACCTAACTATTTTTCTAGCCACGACGTGTACTTATGCTGCACGTATAGATCACTCCAAGCAGTATGAAGATGCTCGCCTCAAGCACCAAGTAGAACAGAAAAATAAAACTGACAGCTCAAATTACCAGCCAGGGGCGGGCGCAGACTCGTAAGACTGAAGGGGCACAAACGTAACCTCTCCGAAGTGCAAAGAAAAAAGATATTTATCTTTGCATATTCTGACATATTATATTCTTATATATTACATATGGGCACCATAGAATTTCTGATCATATCACTCATAATTATATAAATTCAAATCTCATTAAATATATCTTTTTCAAATACCAACATTTTTTTTTTTTTTTTGCATTCGATATTCTTACAACGTCAGCATTCGTGGACTTATTATTTATAATAAAAATAAATATTTTATTAGATACAAATCAATACAAACATAATTCTTTAATTAATTTTAAACTTATAATTTTAGGAACACGTAAAGTTCAATGTATCAAAATTAATGTTCAGTTTTGTAAAAAATCGACTAAACTCATTTATATATGTTCCCTATAACATAATACAAATACAAAATGTAAACAACTTAAATTTTAAAAATATCTCTTAATACTTATTTTACAATATAATTATATATGTACTATTTTTTTTTTAAAAAAAACTTGCACAGGGGCCCGTAGGGGCACGGGCTTTTGCTTGGGTCTGCCCCCTGTTACTAGCGATGAACCTTCATGCTGGAATCCGATCACTCTATAAAATATAATCCAAAACTCACGAGCTCTCAATGAATATAACTCTAAACTCTTCGAATGAATAATGGAATGACTCGTTCTCCACAAGAACTCGTGAAACTAATATATATAGACTATATACGATATGCAGGTTTATAAAAAATCTGAAGTTTTCAAATTTACTTGATCTTCTCGCTCAACTTTTGTAGATCATGATGCTCGAATATCTTGCCCAAATCTTCCAAATTTAACCGTGTCTCTCACTTCAATCCTGTGAACTTTCTTTCCTTATTTCCACGCGAACCTTCGCAAATATCTACTTATCCGATTTCTTTCCTTTTTGTGCTCAATTTTTCAGCTTTCTTCGTCAAGATTCCAGCTCTCAAATCTCATAGGCATATCTTCCTTATATCATTTTTGTCCTCCCTTTTCCTACAAGTAAAAGAAGACAATTAAATAAATAACATAACATGTAGTAAGAGAATATCAAAATAAAGAAAATGAATATATATAAAATCTTCTGAATCTAATATATTTCCTTTACCTATAAGCTAAAGGAAGATAATTAAATCCAAATAACACAATAAAAGAATAATTAAAATATAGAAAGTTAAGATGAGAAGATCTTCCCTTTCTCTTCAAGGATTAATTCCATGTTATATATTTCAAGAAACACAAATATGATAAATAAAAAATATTTTTGATTAATGTCAGATTATATATTCTTACAGAACAAAATCACTCGACAATTTGAAAATAACACATGCCCAAAGCAACAAATTATCGAGATAATGTGAGGAGATGCATCTAGAGAAAAACAAATACGGCCTAACGGAGACTCCCATTTTCACCTGAGAGGACCAAACCGCACGGTGACCGTGGCATTTTCCTTAGCTTAGCCGAGAGGCGGCACCGCCGCCGATGAGGGAGAGTGTTTGAAAGGAAAATGGTGATATTAACCTTCTAAATTTGAAAGGAAAATTAGAACTTGGAAGAGTGTCTTTTTTACCTTAGAAATGTATTTTTTATACTTGTTTACTGTTCCATTTGAAAAATTCTTGCAAAACACTAGGAAATATAGTTGAAAAAAAAACAATCAAATAAAATAATATAAACAATAAATATTAATTTATTTGTAATTAATATTTATTTTTTTATTTTTTGTAAATGTTTGTGCAAATAAAATGAGATTTATATGTGGGTGGATGTTGTATGTGGATTGAGTAATGAAATTTGTATTTGGATACAGTATTTTTCTCCTATAAAGGAAAACTATTAACACATGCAATCAAAGCTAAAAGCAACCATTTGCCGCCCTTCTGGTCCTACCCGGCTCGATTCTAGATTAGTCGGTTCCCCTGTGGATCCGGAAACCGGAAGGTTCCTGTACCAAAAAAAAAAAAAAAAAGCTAAAAGCAACCAGTTGGCAAACAAAGGCCATGAATAAAAATCCTTTCACTAATAGAAGCCAAATTCAAACTTATTTGAAGCATACAATACATGTAACCCATCACAAAAACACATTATTCTGAAACTCAGGTTTTCCTGGGCAAAACTCAAAATGGCAGAACATGTCTTTCTTGTTGGACTTTCTGGAAGACTATTGATTCCTCGGCCGCAAACGGGCAGATGCTTTGGAGGGATGTATTGCCATTGCAGCCCTATGAGGCAGAGGATATGACCAAATCCCATATAGTCGATCAAGTTCAAGCTGCGTTCTCGAGTCACGGAAATAAATTCAGTCTCATTGATTTTCTTGACTGCTCTTTGTACAGCCACACAAACTCATGCTAAAAACATTGGTAATTTTAGGTTACATGCTAGAGCACGTGCACGATGGGAAACAAGAAAACTCGTCAAGCTACAATTTCATTTCACGGCTCGAGAAAGCAGTCGTGACTCGTGATTTAGGATTTCACGATAAAGACACACTCTTCTTTCGATCCCAAACCTGGAACCCGCCATTAACTTACATTTTCAAGCTCAATCAACCCAACAAACACATTTAAAGAGAAGAAATTAGCATCAACCACACAAATAAATTGAGACACGTCCAAACATATTAAGGACAAGTCAACAATAAACTGAAGCGTTCACGACAGGACAATGATGATCTTGGATGAAACTGGGAAACACATAATTAAAGCAGGGACCAACTAACCAGCTGCTACTCGAGCGAAGGACATTTCGTCACCACAGTTGCCCCATGATGCTCGTTGTTTGCCACATCCGACAGACGAAGCTCGCTTCTGTGAAAATCTGCTGGAAGGCCTCTGTAGACACAAGTGCAGTGTGGGTAACTTGATAAAACTTTTACACGGTAAAAATGGTCAAGACTTTTACACTGGAAAACTAATAACATAAAATCAACATTGATCATAGCAACAAGCACCTTACATTTCGGGTAAAGAACTGAAACAAATCAAAAGATGATGGTTTTAACGACACGTCTAACCCCAACGGCATGTTCAATCTACCAAAACTTAAAAAAGAAAGAAAGCCAACAACCAGATCACAATCCACCAGACTCCATATCAACTTTAATGATCAACTTTAATGATAGGGCTACAAATGCGTTCAAGCTCCCTCCTCTTAAGGTTGAACTCATCCACACTGGCCTTCATCCAATTCTCCCCCACCCACTCAATAATCGACACAGCCGCATCCTCCACCATTGTCCGGTCGGCCGCCGCCAGCCCGATTGCAGCCCTGACCGTGTTCCTCACATTATAAGCGTAATTTTCGAGGCTGCTTCTAGCTTTGGCCCTCCTCGCAAACTCTTCGTCCTCCGCCCTGTACCTAGCGGCATCACAGATTATCCTATCAATCTCCTCTTTCGACAGCCTCCCTTCTTCGTTGGTTATAGTGATCCCGTTCGTATTGCCCGTCGACCTCTCCTTGGCCGACACGCTCAGTATCCCATTGACGTCAATTTTGAAGCACACGTCCAGTTTGGGTATTGCCCGTGGGGCAGGTTGGACCCCATCCAGTGTGAACTTCCCTAACAGATTGTTGTCTTTTGACCTCGCCCGTTCGCCCTCGTATACAAGGAATTGCACAGATGTCTGGTCATCGCAAACCGTGGTGAATGTATGCTGCTTATGCGTGGGGATAGTCGTGTTCCGCGGGACCACGAAGCTCATGACATCCCCAAGAGAGTCTATTCCGAGGGAGAGAGGGGTCACATCAAGGAGGACGAGGTCCCGCACCTTGTTGTCCTTTATGCCGCTTAGGACGGCAGCCTGCACGGCAGCCCCGTACGCAACAGCCTCGTCCGGGTTAATGCTCCTGCACAGCTCCTTTCCCTCGAAAATAAACTGCAGCATCTGCTGAACCTTGGGAATTCTGGTCGAGCCTCCAACCAGAACAACCTCATGGATGACAGTTTTGTCCACCCCAGCGTCTCTCAGGCAGCTCTCGACGGGCTCGACACACTTTTTAAACAGGTCCATGTTGAGATCCTCGAATCTAGCACGGGTAATGTTAGAGTGGAAATCAATGCCCTCGTGCAGACACTCAATGTCCACAGCGGTCTGAGTGTTGGTCGATAGAATCCTCTTTGCCCTCTCGCCGGCGGTCCTCAGCCTCCGTAGTGCTCGGGGATTTTTGGAGAGGTTCTTGCCGTACTTGCGCTCGAACTCGGCGGCAAAGTGAGCTACAATGCGGTTGTCGAAATCCTCCCCGCCAAGGTGGGTGTCACCAGCGGTGGCCCTCACCTCGAAGGTACCCTCATCAATTGTGAGGAGGGAAACGTCGCAGGTGCCACCACCCAAGTCGAAGACAAACACATTCTTCTTCTCTCCCCAGGAGGAGGCGTCTGCCTTGTAGTCGAGGCCATAGGCAATGGCTGCAGCAGTGGGCTCGTTGATGATGCGGATGACATTGAGGCCGGCAATGGCACCGGCGTCCTTGGTGGCCTGTCTCTGAGAGTCGCTGAAGTAGGCCGGGACAGTGATGACAGCATCCCGGACAGTGGTGGGGCCCAGAAAAGAGTCTGCAATGGCGGCCATCTTGGTGAGGACCATGGACGATATCTCCTCAGGGGGGAATCGCTTCTCCTCGCCCTTGTAGGAGACCACAATCATGGGCTTGTCCGTGAGGCCCGGGACAACCTTGAACGGCCACAGCTTTATGTCGGCCTGCACAGTGGTGTCGCTGTATCGTCTCCCGATCAGCCGCTTGGCATCTGCACCACCCAGGCAGAGTATGTTTGTTTCATAATATGAACTAATAATACCAAATTACCAATATCAACACACCACACATATTACCAAGTTGCTAACACTACTATGCAACTGAAATTCAAAGAAAGAAGCTCACCGAAGATGGTGTTGGCGGGATTCACGCCGGCCTGGTTCTTGGCGGCTTCGCCGATGAGACGCTCGCCGTCGACGAAAGCAACGTAGGACGGCGTCGTGCGGTTTCCTTGATCATTGGCTATGATCTCGATGCGGTTGTGCTGCCACACGCCGACGCACGAGTAGGTGGTTCCCAAATCAATCCCGATTGCCGGCCCCTTACCTTTTCCGGCCATTACTGAGTGGAAAAAGTTGAACGAAAAACTTGCATAAACAATGTCTAACAAACTGGTAATCAGCACTCGCCACCCCATTCAAGTGTCCAACTCCGTACATACTTTTATAGGGTATCTTTTTTCAGATACCTTAGCGAGAAAAAGAGAATTCAAATATATGGAGACTATCAAATTCAAATTTAAATAAGATTGCATTTCGATATTTTTATTATTATCTATATCTCTTTATATATTTAAAAAAATAGTATTTTAATAAAAAAATATTGTAAATAAAATCCCAACTATCATTGTTGTCTCGGTCCAATGATCTATATAATACTAGTAGAAAATGTTCTCTTAATAAGCTATGGAAATCTTTCTGCATTTTTATTTTTTTTTTATATAGTAATTTTTTCTAAAAAATAAATTGACATAAATAATATAATCTAAATATATATGGAAAAAATTTTAACAAGTATATTTTTACCATATTCGAAAATTTTTCGTTTATCCTCATTTTCTAGGTCAAAATCCACATTTTTTTCGAATATAAATATATCATTGATAATCAAATGTACTTATCAAAATCAACATTTTTAACCTTCAAAATTTGTTCAAGATATAATTTTTTTTTTTTTTTTTTGGTACAATAAAAGAGGCCGAGGCCTAGTCTAAGACTTGCCGAGGAGACGAGACTCCCCGCCTATCATGCGCAATCCAAGAAGCTAATTCCGGAGGAGGAGAAGATAATATATGAAGACCGGGCGGGTACGAATACGCGAGATGGGCAACGAAGTCTGCCACACTATTCGCTTCTCTATACACAGGTTGAACCTTAACCTCCCATTCTCGACAAAGAATATCATGAATGTCGCGCACTAGATCACCGTGTTGACCAACCTCCCCATCTGAGGAATTCACCATTCGCGTAACACGTAGATTATCAACCTCAATCACCACCCTCCGGAAACCTCGGTCCCACGCCAATCGCAGCCCGTGTGTCAGACCCAACAGCTCCGCCTCCAAAACCGTACCTACTCCAATATTCATAGCAAAACCGCCGGACCAATGTCCCAATTCATTCCGGAGAAGCCCGCCCGCACTACTCCAGCCCGTATGCCTATTAACCGATCCATCAATGTTAACTTTGATCCACCCGACTTCCGGAGGGATCCACTTTACCAATCGAGTCTCGTACACATTCGCCCCCACCTTTCGATAATCCGTCGCGGCTCGTATATAATTCTCGCTATCGTGCAGCACCATCTGAGACATCACAACCACGTTAGGCACATTATCCGAGAACACTCGATCGTTCCTCCAATTCCATAGTCGCCACACCGACACCGCGAAAAGGCTGCTCCAATGGGCCACATCACCCAGTCGAGATTGCGTAAGGTTTTGTCGCAACCAGCCGACCAGTTCAGTCCCAAAAAAGTCCGACCTCGCAGCAGTCGGAAGTAGCCGTACCCAAAGCCGCTTAGCCTGTGAGCAGTCCCTCAAAACGTGGAGGACCGTCTCCTCGTCACCACAAAGCTCGCAGGTCCCAGATGTCGATATATGGCGGCGAAAGCGTTCAGAGTTAGTTAAAAGCCGCTGCTGCACGGCAAGCCAGAGGAACATACGGACTCTTTGTGAAGCTGGAGTGCGCCAAATAAGACGCCACAATCGGGGGGCCAGGTCCTGGTTACATGGCGATAGAGACTGATAAGCGGACTTGGTCGTAAAATTCCCATCCTCAGATGCCGCCCACATAATGCGATCAGCTCTAGCCATCGGGTTGGGGGGTTGAGTTCTGGCAATGTGTGATAGTACCGAGGGCGGCAAAACCCCATGGAGGCAATCCCATTTCCAACTCCCGCGATCATCTACAAGATCCGCCACTTTCGCACCAACGTTCGCCACTCGTTGAGGGTCCGAGACTTTCGTGATCAAAACGTCTTCCGTCCCAAGCCATGAGTCGAGCCAGAAACGAGCCATGTCTCCTTTACCCACCTGCCACCGAATTCCGCTCAAAACTTTTGGCCACACCGATCGGATGGCACGCAGTAAGGGGGAACCATCGCGCCGCGTGATGTAAGTCAGCCCGCCGGAAAAATCCAATCCATATTTGGCCTTAAAAACCTGTACCCATAAAGCTTCTGGCCTTGTCAGGAGGTTCCACCCAAGCTTCATTAAAAGCGCCTCGTTCATACGGCGAAGATCACGTAATCCCAGGCCACCCTCTTCGCGTGGTTTGCAAACATCTTTCCACGCTACCAGATGCACCCTTCGGCGATCGCAAGTGCCCCCCCACACGAAAGCGCGGGAGCGTCGGGCCAATCCCTCAGAAGTCGTGCTTGGAAGAAGACTCGTTTGCATAGTGTAGTATGGTAAGGTATTTAGAACGGATTGAGTAAGAGTCACTCGGCCGGCTAAAGAGAGTGATTTCATGCGCCAGCCGGCCAACCGCGTTTCTGTTCTCTCCACAATATGGGAAAATGTGGATCGAGTGACTCGTCCATGGATAATTGGGACACCCAAGTACTTCCCGAGGTTATCCGTCAAGGAGAAGTTCAAGGCCGAGGCTAGCCGCTGTTGCTCGTGAAGCTGGACATTGTTCGAGAAGAAGACCTGTGTCTTTGCGGCGCTCACCTTGAGACCAGAGGCGGTACAAAAGAGATGGAGAATTCGTGAGAGGACACAGACCTGGTCATCAGAAGCCTCCATGAACAGTAACAAATCGTCCGCAAACATCAAAAATGGGACCTGGACCGCGCCCCTCCCCACGGAAATCGGTCGCCATTCGCGAGCCTCAACAGACGCACAAATTAACTGCGCCAGCCTATCCATACACAACACAAAGAGGTAAGGAGAGATAGGGTCCCCCTGTCGCACTCCCCGAGTCGGCGTAAAATCGTCCCCGATAGCCCCATTCCACAACAAGTTCATGGAGGCTGACCGAACACAAGCCATGACGGCGGAAACAAAGATCGCTGGGTAACCGGCTAGTTGAAGCGTTTCCTCCACAAAAGACCATCGAAGAAGGTCGTATGCTTTTTCAAGATCCACTTTAACTACCATAAAGCCTGTCGCCCCTTGCCTCCCCCTCATCGAGTGGACAATCTCTTGCGCCACGATAATATTATCCGTAATGTGACGACCAGGAACAAAACTAGCCTGGGCTGGATGGATGAGACCCGGAAGAGTATGTTTCATGCGGTTCACCAAAACCTTAGTGAAAATCTTATAAACCACATTAAGAAGGCTAATGGGTCGGAATTGTTTAATCGACATGGCGTTGTCCACCTTGGGGATAAGCACTAGAAGCGTACGGTTCACCCATCCCGGAACCACGCCCGATCTCCACATCCGTCGGAGAAAAGCGCACACGGTAGGCCCCACTATGTCCCAATGCTTCTGGTAGAAAAGCGCATTCAACCCATCTATGCCCGGAGCTTTCAACGGGCCCATATTCTGCAGAGCTTGAAATACTTCCGCATCCAAAATGTCATGTGTCATGGCCCGAGCCCTAGAAGCGTTACTGGCGGGGAAGGCGGTCTCGAATAGGCGCCCTCCAACAGCAGGCGACTCCTCCGTGTAGATTTTCGCAAAATACCCTGTGGCCAAACGGCTGAGAGCCTCAGAGTCGGTCACCCGGGAGCCATCCTCAGTAATCAGCTCTGTAATGTTGTTACGCCGACGACAGTGCTTCACCTGGCGGTGGTAGTAGGAAGTATTCCGGTCGCCTAGAAAATTCCAATCACGCGTAGCCTTCTGAATCAGAAGAAGTTCTTCCTGCCGAATAACTTCCGCTAATTCATTGCGGAGTCGCGCTTCGAGGCCCCGAAGGTGGGTGGATTGGTAGTACCGAGTGCATCGCTGGATACCGCGGATACGAGCCAGCAGGCATTTCTTCCGTCGAAAGATGTTACCGAACACCGTGGTGTTCCACTCCCGGACCTGGTCAGTGAACTCAGTTGCGGCCTCCTCAAAATCAGTCGAAGACCCCCACACTCTTTCGACAAGATTCTTGAAACCTGGGTGGAGCATCCAAGCCGCCAGGAATCGAAAGGGCTTCACTCCCCGCGGCGGTATGCGGTGATTGCCAAATTCAAGAAGGAGAGGCGAATGGTCAGAAAGAAGCCTTGGGAGGAGACGAACCCGGCTTCTATCAAACTTCTCCAGCCAGGGAGTAGTAGCCACAAATCTATCTAATTTCTCAGCCACCCGGCCCTGGCGAGTCTCACGCACCCACGTGAAGGCATGCCCGTCAGTTGCAACCTCTTGAAGGCTGTAGTTTAGCATCCAGTCGGCGAAATCCCGACTAATGTTACAAAATCTCGTCGAGCCTCCTATTTTCTCCGATAGTCGAAGAAGGCAATTGAAATCACCCCCAATGACCCAGGGATCCGAGATACCTTCCGCAATGCGAGATAAGGCATGCCATAAGGTCCGTCGATTCATCGAATTTGGACTAGCATAAGTGAAAGTGACAAGACTCACCACCCCCGCCGAACATAGTCGGGCGTGTATATATTGGCGGGAGTACTCAAGGATGTCAAGTTGAACTTCATCTGTCCAGAGGAGCCAAATACCCCCTGAAAAGCCTTGCGCTTCCACCCGGAAAGAATTCCCAAATCTACTGTGTCGCACGAAATTATTTGCTTGTAAACCCCCGATGCGAGGTTCTAATACGACAAAGATATCTGGTCTATAATGTTGAAGGAGGGTAGAGAAAACTCCCCGAAACTCGGGCGAGCCCGCACCCTGAACATTCCAAATAATTTACTTCATGGGTAAAAACTGAGAGTTAAAGCGATCGACACCCACTCTACTGCAGGAATGACTAGTCATGATCCTCCGTCATCACGTCCATGCTCGTATTCTCAACCATACATTCTACCGCGGTCGGAAGTGAGGGGTTTTCCTCCGGCCACGGCTCAAGGTTCCTTCCATGAATTTCATCCTCATGCATCTGACAGTTCTCAAAAGGAGGTGGCATATAGTCGTCCACTATGGTAACTGCTTTGTGCTTCGTTGGGTCCAATCCTGCGCCAATGGTAACTACACCGCCACTGTTAGATCCTGAGGTTTGACCGTCCTGTAACTTCTCGCTCATTCTTGACTCGCACATTGGGGACGATCTGATAGTACTCAAGAATTTTTCCGTCCTCACAGTGGTCGTGGTCGCTTCAGTACTGGGAGACTTGTCACGCTCCGTGTGCACCGTCTCGGGCCTGCTAGCCACAGTTGGCTTGTTGTGAGCCTTGCGACGTCCCGCTACCGTCCGCCATTCCTTCCCCCCTTTGAAAGCGGTTGGTTGAACGACAGAATTATCGCCCATCACGAACTGAGTGCTCTGGTCCGCCGCTCTCTCATGCTCCAGAATGTCGAATCTAGACCCGGCCATCCCGCTTGGGTAACGGTTATTGTAGTTCATGTCCAGGCCCGGTGCACGTCGATTATAGGGGCGTCGGGCTCGTTGAGGGACTTGGATCCACGGGCCGAACTCAGATTCCTGGCCATCGTTCTCTTTGGTGGTATTGGGCCCCGTGTCTTGCGGCTTGTCGGATTCCCGGTCCTGGTTGTTTGATGCGTCCCCGTGATTGCCCTCCGGGGCCGGGTTAATCGTTTTGTAGAGGCAGCCATGGCTCGTATGTCCGACTCTCCCACAATGGAAGCAAATGGTAGGTAGGCTCTCATAGACTACTTTTTGATTTCGACCATTGATGGAGAAATTCACGCACAAGGGCTTAGTAAGGTCGACCATGACAGCCAATCGTGCGTACTTTCCACGTGTGAGTGCTGCAGTTTGATGATCAATCTTAACCACCTTTCCTACAATCTGACCAATGGTCCGGAAGATCTTCTTATGGTAAAGGTGGGCCGGTAGGCCCGGCAGCCTAATCCAAGCCACCGTCGACGTGAGTTCCTCATTCAGTGCATCAAAATCGAGGGACCATGGCTGAATGTGCATGTAGCTTGTGCCCACAACATAGGGGCCTCCCGTGAGAACCTGAACTGCATCCTCAATAGTGCGAAAGTGAACCAGATAGAAACCATTTTCGAGGTCCATCAGATTACATCCCGACATGGCAGGCCACATCTTAGTAAGGCGATTGTAGAGGGACGCCATAGTCAAGGCTTCATCGAACGGCTTAATAACCACTACATTCCTCCATTCAAGATTGATTTGATCGATGAACCGTTGGGAAATTTTCAATGTCGGCTAGAGAGATCCGCGACAACATCTTTCTCACCATCCTCCTCTTGTCCTTCGTCGTCGGATTCCACTTCAACGTGGTGCCGGTGCTTGTTCACCATATCACGGAAGGTCCATTTAAGTGGCGCCTGGTTTACCGCGCTTGGTGTCGGGCCGTGTGGAGACATCTGGTGATCAGAGGTGGGCTGGGTCGGCCTTAGGGTTTCCAAAGGCTCAATCGGGTCGCCTACCCTCTTTAGGGTTTTTGGGCGTTTGGACGCCTTGGTAGCGGTTCGATACAGAGGTGGGAATTCAGAGGAGAAGGGCTGCTGCGTTGTACCATCGCCTGGGTCGAAGGTGGCCCGGCCGGCGGTCTGAGATTGGCATAGGGGAGCGTCGGAAATCGCCATAAACATTGAATCTTGTTCTTTAATTTCTGCGGCGGTTGGCTCTGGTGGCAGAACGACGGATATTTCGATTGGGGATTTCGGTTCTGGGGTTGTGGCGCCGCCGGAGAGCTCGGGATTCGGGGAGGACATGGTGACGGCAGCGTCTTCGGTGGCGGTGGAGTCAGCTTGCGAAGGTTTGGAGAATCGAATTTTACAGACGAATCGATGTTTGATTCTTTTAGATATAATTTTTAAACTCTACGTACCATATTAATAAGTTTAATATTTTTTTGGTTAACAATGAAAAACTAGTACAATACCCGTGTATTACACGGGTGCTTGCTAATTTTGTTCTTAAAATTTAAATTAATTAGAAAAAGTAGTTTGAAAATTTAAATACCTTTTTATAAGAATATATATATATATTATTATATATTTATTATGACACTTTTTATTTGTGCGACTTACTTGTGTTATATTATACTAATTTTTTTAACTTACAATATATAACTACATTAATTAATACAATTATATGAATTAAGAAATAATTTTATTTTTCTATGAATTTTAATAAATATTATTATTTTTTATTATTATAAAGATAAATATAATTTACTTATTTCATATATACAATATGGATGTCAAATCGAAGATAATCAAAAGATGATTAATTTGATATATTATATATGTAAAACCGATAAAAAGTACAAAAGTTATCAACTTTTAAAATACATTTATAATTCAATAGCTTATTGAAGGAAACAAATCAAAATTTAGGGATATATTAGTCACTTAGTGCTTCAATATATAAAATTACACAGAATTAAAGGGTTATATCAGTAAAAGTGATATTAAAATACCTAAGTTACCTAAATAATATTTATGGAATACCCGAACCTAGATTATTAACTATTAATATATCAATATTATTTGTCCAAACCTAATTACGAAGCATGATTCTTCGCCAAATAGGATTCCGAAGCATCAGAAGCAGCCACGTAGACTCAACGCATTCGGGAATTATATATAGGGAGGATGATAAAATATGAAACTTTAGTTATTGTTATTAGACCTCTTCAAATCTTCTGTATTTACTCATTTGATAGGTCAAATGTTGAAATTTCTATAATCCACTAGTATTAGTATTTTATAGTAATTTTTTGTCAAATAAAATTTATCATAAATCAATTATAATGTACGACATAATATAAAATAATTATTATGTTTTATGAAAAGCTAAAATTTGAAATAGTATGAAAATTTTTAGATTCTTACTGATTTGATCAATATTTAAATATTAAAAAATAGTGTTATTATAAAATTTAACAAATATTTAGATTTTCATCACATATTTTAGGCAAGCTGTATTTTTTAAGGAGAAGAAACTCCATAAATCTATATCTACATCCATGTATTATTAAAAAAAATCCTATTAATCCAATGAATAACATTTTTTTTGTCTTTTGTATTACTAAATAATTGAATATTATGCTCCTATATATATAACTCAATTATTATTTATCATTTTTATAAACTTTTTTTGATATCAAATAATAAATTAATTATTGCTTTATATTATTTTATCTAGCACCCATATTGAGCATAGAAAGCTAAAAATTATTTTATTATACACACAGACACACATGCACACGCACAGGGGATGGATCATACCACTACAAAAAAATAATGAAATTCAAGAAAATAATGAAATTCTAACGGAAATCTATCCAAAAGAATTATTCCAACGGTAATTCCAACAGATAATTCAATACTATTATTTCCGTTGGAATTTTTCAATGGATTCCAACAGAAATTCCAACAAAAATATTCTGTTGTAATGAGTTTTCTATTAGAATTTTTGTTGGATTTTAACGATTTCAACGGTGAATTTTCCAACGGGAGTGGAAATAAAAATTCTAACGGAGCATATTCCAACGGAAATTTCCTATGGTAAAAGGCGTTGGAAATATAGCCATTTGAATCATCAAATTCCATTTAAAATTCCAATGAAAAATACATTCCAACGAAATATTTCCGCTGAAATTTCCGTTGGAACCATTTCAACGAAAGCTATACCATTGGAATATCCGTTGGAAATTTCATTGGAATATATTACCATATGATTTTTTTCGGTTGAAATATAACAATTTTTTCGTAGGGTACGAGTTGAATCCTTAAAATGAACTCAATCTTAGTCATTGATTTTGTGTAGATTAATGATTCATATTAATCAATTGAAATATACAATAACTAAAAAATAAAAGTATTATTTATTACATTTAAACTTATTATATAATAAATAAATTCATTGACCGGAGTTGATCGACCCAAATCCAAAGAGCAGTGGTTGAATGAAAGTTGGCCATCATAAACTCGTTTGTATGTAGTCAACTTCTTGTTTCTCTTTCTTTAGACTTTCAACTTCTTCCGTGAGGCTACGAGTATGGATAAACATGCGCACTCGTCTATGGATTTGATATAAGACTTTTTTTTTTTTTTTCCAACGATAGAAATGCTCATAGAAACCAAAGAGAAATGATACAAGGTTCAACTACATTAATGATTACAGCAAAAGGGGCAACACCCGAATCAAAATACTAGAAATCTAAAAACCGAGGGCCGAGGCCAGAGAGAACCACTACGAAAACCGAGTGGCCTAGACTACACAACTAAAAGTGAAAGCTACTGCAGTTGAATACACACTGAAACCAATAGCTAACACAAGAAACCAACTAGCAAAACCCAAAAGGGAGAAAAGCCCTAGAAACTGAACTGTGAAAACACAGACCTAACTGGGGGTTTGTCTTCCTCTTAACACTAGATCACGCAAATCCACTGCCTCCTGCCATTCCCTTGAAGCTGCTTGAACAGTGAGCCTTTCAGGACGCCACACGTTTTCGAATTGCCACAAATTCCTCGATTTCCAAAGCCACCATAATATATAAGTAGTCAATTGTATACGGGCTTCGGAAATTATGGATTTGTCTAAAGAGCACACTTGGCTCCACCATCTCCTGAACCTGCTAGTGTCTACTTCGATTCCGTCCCAGCTAATTGGTGCATGCTTCCAGGTCATTTTAGCTCTTTTACAATTAAAGAAAACATGCTCAATAGTTTCCATTTCTTCTCCACATCCCTTACACATAGCATCTACCTGAACTCCTCTGGATTTCAAATTCACATTGACTGGTAATATTCCACTTACACATTTCCACACAAAAAATTTGAGCTTACCAGGAACATGCATTGTCCAGCTTCTCTGTCTCATTTTTTTTTCTATGCTTGCTGTTGCACTACCTTCTGCCAAATCCAACTGCAACAGCTTTCTTTTCATAAGGAAAGAATAAGAGTCTGCTACATTGAATATACCTTTAGAACTGAACACCCAACTCCACTTGTCTTCTTGAGAAGGGTTGAGGGAAATCTTATTTAAAATTGTTAACCTGTCATCCTCTTGGAAAACTTCTCCCACCTTTTGAGCATCCCACTGAAAACCCTCTTCTTCAATAAGATCTTTCAGCCATCTTTGCCCATCTTTAGTGCTGTCCCTGAGTAATGGTTTCCTATTCAAGGCTCCTGGGATCCAGTTGAAGTCCTGGACTTTGACAGATGCTCCATTCCTGACTTCGATTTTTAGTCCCTCTTGAAGAATCCACTTAACTTTCTCCCAACTCCTCCACTGCCAAGAAGAGCTGCTATTGGTTGATGCCTCAAAAATAGAGCTCTGAGGGAAGTACTTGGTTTTGATAACTCTGCTCATAAGGAGTTCAGGCTGTGTGATTATCCTCCACAGTTGTTTTACAAGAAGAGCCTGATTGAACAAACCAATATCCTTAAAACCAAGACCTCCATGCTCCTTGCTAACTGTAACCTTTTCCCAGCTCTTCCAATGAATACCCTTCTCTCTATCTCCTCCTTTGCTCCACCAAAACTGGGCAAACAAACTGGCAATCTGCTTACAGATCCCAACAGGGAGCTTAAAACATGACATAACAAAAATTGGTAGAGCATTGAGAACTGCAGAGACCAAAACAGCTTTGCCAGCAGTAGAGAGATATACATTTTTCCAGTTGATGATTCTTTGTCTGACTTTTTCCACAACATAACTGAACACTTCCTTCTTGCCTTGCCCAATACCTAAAGGTAATCCCAGATATCTGGTGGACTTTTGGACATGAATTCCTCTTAAAATTTGACAGACTGCATCCTGTTGCTCAGTGGAAGAATTCCTACTAAAGAAGATGGATGACTTGGACAGATTCACTTGTTGTCCTGAAAACCTCTGATATTTTTGTAGTAATTGTACTAACACCCTGGCATGATGGGGGTCTGCTTTGCAAAAAATCAATGTGTCGTCAGCAAACAACAAATGAGATAGAACTGGTCCATTTCTTGCAATAGTCACTCCTCTAAAATGCCCTCTGTCCACTTCTGCTTTTATGAGAGATGACAGCAATTCAGAGGCAATAATAAAAAGATAAGCTGAGAGTGGATCTCCTTGCCTCACACCTCTGCTTGCATCAAAGAAACCACAAACCTCACCATTGACAAGGACAGAAAAGGATGTTGAGGATACACATTCCATAACCCATCTCACAAACTGAGGATCAAAGCCCATTTTGAGCATTGTTTGATGAATGCAGTTCCATTCCAATCTGTCATATGCCTTTAACATGTCCAGCTTGATTGCCATGTAGCAGTGCTTACCACTTCTATGTCTGTTCAGATAATGAAACACTTCTTGGGCAATAATAACGTTGTCACTCAGTTGCCTGCCTGGAATAAAAGCTGTCTGACATTGATCAACACAACCATTCAAACAAAATTTTAATCTAGCAGCTAATATTTTGGCAATGATCTTGTACACCACAGTGCAAAGGCTTATAGGCCTGAATTGGCCAATATTGCTAGGATTCTTGCATTTTGGGATCAAAGTTATGAGAGTGTGATTCCAGTATTTCAAAATTCTGCCAGACGTGAAAAAACTCTCAACTGCCAAGCATAACTCTTGTTTGACAAGAGGCCAGAAATGCTGGAAGAAAAGAGCCGACATGCCATCAGCTCCTGGAGCCTTCAATGGATTTAAACTAAACAGGGCTGCTTTGATTTCTTTGTCTGAAACTGGCATTAATAAGTCTTCATTCATCTGAGGAGTTATGGTGGTTGGGATGTTCTGTAAGAGATCTGCACCATTTCTAGACCCTTCAGTAGTAAAGAGCTTCTCATAAAAGGATGAGATGTGCTTGTTTAAATCTTCTTTGCTTTCCAGCACAATGTTCTGCTCATTCACCAATCTACTAATAGCATTGAGCTTACGCCTTTGCATCACATAGGCATGAAAAAACTTAGAATTCCTGTCTCCTTCCTTAAGCCAATCGATTCTGGCTTTTTGTTGCCAAAACAATTCCTCAGACTGATATTCATTCTCTATCTCCTTGTGAATTTGATCCCATTCTTTCCAGTTTCTTTCACCAGCTTCCCTTCTCATCTCCTCAATCCTCATTGATAACTTGTTCATCTTGTTGTTCTTTTCTGCTTTGAAATATTTATTCCAATTGAGCAGCGCCTCTCTCGTTTTCTTCACTCTCTCCTTTACTCTATAGAAAGGGGTCCCCCATTGTGGTGAGTTCCAGGATGAGTTGATCACTTCCCTTGCATTAGCATTTCCTAGCCATCTTCGATCAAAATGAAACCTTTTCTTATATTTCTGATGGCCTGGACTGGATTCCACTACTAACATACAGTGGTCTGAAGATGATTTATAGACATTTGTCACTTGAGTGTTGGGATAATTTGAAAGCCAGCCAAGAGAAACAAACATCTTGTCCAGGGCCTCCTCAACAAAACCTTCCCCTTCTCTATTATTACCCCATGTGAAGGGGTAGCCTCTACCTTTGATTTCTTGCATTGTCATATTGGCTATAAACTCTTGAAAACCTGCCATGCTATTGACTGACCTATGTCTGCCTCCTTTCTTGTCATCTTCACTGTTAATATCATTCCAGTCTCCTAGCACAGTCCACACATTCCCCCAGTCAGATCTCATAAGTTCTAACTGCCTCCATTGATTCTCTCTCATTCTTCTGTCTGTGCTCATGTAAACAAAACAGACCCAACTGGATTCAACTTGTTGAGGACACTTGAATTGCACCTCTATGCAAAAAGTATGTTTCCTTAATTGAATGATTGATACTTCTTCCCCCCACATAAGCAGAAGACCTCCACCAATACCCACTGGATCAACTGCTGCAAATCTGTTATGAAAACCTAACTTCTTACACACTGTGAAAATGAAATTATTTTGTTTTTTGGTTTCTGAAAGAAAGACAAAATGGGGGTGGTGAGCCCTGAGGGACTCTTTTAACTGGGGAACTGTAGAGGGGCCACCCAAACCTCTACAGTTCCACACCTGAGCATTCATTGGTCACTCCGTGACCAATTTGGGCTGGTCACCTCCACCCTTACGCTAGCCTCTTTTAATTTCTTCTCCACATGAGCACTCTTATTTGTATCAACTTCTTGATCTGTTAGGAGCATTTCCCCTATGGTTCTTTTGGTCCTTGGATCCCCTGATGATGGAATTTGCTTAGCAGTTTTCTTCTCTGCTCTACTATCCATGTCTGCTCTCTTCCATGTGCTAACTCTGCTTCTCTTATGTGGCAAGATGTTCTTGTCTAATGGCTCTTCTATTTGACTTTGGAGTTGAGTTTCTGCTTTTGTATCTACTTCCATAATTTCTACTCCCTTTTTAATTAGAGGATTCTGTTCACTTTCATTGATTTTTAGAATGGCAGCATCTTTGCTGGCTTCTGCCTTCTCTCTTGATATTTCTCCTTCTATAAGCTTGGCTTTCCCAATTGGGCATTCATTCTCTGCTTCCTCTGCAATGTTCATCAACTCAGGACTCTTATTGCTATCACCTTTTGGGATTTCCTGCATAATGTTGTCTGTTGCTGAAGCCCCTGAATTGGGTTTTGGTGAATCTGTGAAAGTGCCATTTAATCCTGAGCCTGAGGAGGGATTATTAGCATAACCTGGGAGTGTCATGGGGGCCTTGATCCATTCCCCGTATTGTCCCTCTTGCAGCTTATGTTCCTCCATATCTGACGTTCTCAGCTTGCAGTTCCTGTCCATATGGCCCAGTTTGCCGCAATAGTAACATATGTTAACCAACCTTTCATATCTGAAGTTAACTCGAACCCTCTGGTCTGCTAGCTTTATATGAGTGCATCTTGGTAAAGCTTCCTGTAAGTCTATGATTGCTAATAATCTCAGGAACCTGCCAGCAACATGCCCAGATTGATGAATAACCACATTTCGCACCCCTTTGAAAACTTTGCCGATTTTCAAGCCTACCTCGGTGCACAACCAGTTGAAAGGTAAGTTTTGCACCTGGACCCAGAGCACAACCTCGTCGAAACATTGATGGTTGAGGTTCATTCCTTCTCTCCATTCCTTAAGAATAAGATACTGATTTTCAAAGATCCATGTGTTCCCCGCTGCTACTTTCTGAAGATCTTCGCTAGAGTGGAAGACAAATTGAAAGAAATTAGGGCCGAGCTCCCTAACTTCCATGGCTTGTTGAATTTTCCAGATTGCTGTCATGGTCCGTTTCACTCCCACCAGGGCTGCTTTCCTGTCTCCTATAACTTTCCCAAAGAGACTTCGATTGACGTCTTCTTCACTGACCTTTATGTCATTGCTACCCAATTCGATGTCTCCTGCCTCCTTGTTGGACAAGGAGAATTTGTCTAATTTCTTAGACAATTCTTCTTCCGCATTTCCCCCTTCTGAACTTGACATTATGCCCTAGGACTCTCGCCACTATAGAATAAATGAAAATAGGGCGAAACAGAGATCTGACCTCTTGCCAACTGAAACCCTCAACAAAGGAATGAATCCTCACCAAGGAAATGAACAGATCTCACAGGAGAGAATGAATCGCTCTCACAGGAGAGAATTGTTCGACAGGACGGGATATATTTTAACGATATAAGACTTCATGTGCATTAATTAGCCCAACGTTGGGGCCTTAATCACTTAGTCTTAGCTCATCTCACTAGTAAGTCCTTAGCCTGTATTGTCGTCCACAAAAATACTCCAATATCCTACAAATAAGACATAAAAATATCATAACATTTGGATCCATCTAATAAATAAATAAGTCGAAAATTATATAAGTGCGATAAAATTAAGCATATAAAGATACGCTAATAAATATATAAATTACACACTTTTTTCGACCAATCATGCATTTTCCATATGGTATAGTTCGAGCCATTGATAATTGGAGGTCGGAATAGCGAAGGTCCCCGTGAACTCCGTACGTACCTAGAATAAAAAAATAAAATAAAAAGAAATACACTTATTAAATTAAGCGACCTGCTCAGATACCACTTGTTAGAAGTTTCGGTAACTAAATATTCATATTTCGATTATAATTTTAATTTAAAAATCAGACTATATGTGTCGTCTGATGTGTCATGACATATCGCACAATACCTGCAACGTCAACAAAAATTTGGTGTTAAACACTATCACACAATGAAATAAACGAAAATGAATCATTCAAATTTAGCCTACAAGTGATAAACATTAATAGACTAAGAGTGAGTAACCCAACTTATAACTTATTTGGTTAACTTATAAACTTTCTTTATACAAGGAGGTTTTTCAATACAAGACATGAAAGATGGATAAACTACCAGCTGAAAGATTTTTTTTTTCTCAATTCAGGACCTAAATATTGTAAAACTATCAGTGTGAGTCTTAGAATTAACAGAACTCATAATACCGTTAAATTGAGAGTTAGTTTGATGTTTTAAAACACCAAATCTATTATAAAGTACCAAAGTTACCAAAAGAAAAAGAAGAAAATTAAGGATAGTACGAGATTGTTGGAGAAAAGAAGAAAATTACGGATAGTACGAGATTGTTGGAGAAAATTAAGGAAAGTATGAAGCTCTTGCTCGTCTAGTTTTCATGTTGTGATCTATTTCTGTTTTTTTTTCTTTCTTTTTTTTGGAAATATTATGCAAATGTTTACTTATTATTCTATGTGAGAATTTTGTATCAGCGTTGAAAACACTGGTATCGCGGAGCTGTCTGGATTTTTTATTAGAATGGTGTTATAAGTTCTGTTAATTTTACGACTTATATTAATAGTTTTATGACATTTAGGTCCCGAGAAAAAATAAATCTTTTAGGCCCCTATTTGATAGTTTACTCATCTTTCCGGTCTAATGCAAGTGTAAGCGTCCGGGTCCGGTTCGGAATAGATCGGTTCTGGTCCTTGCCGAAGAACGCCGGAAACCTGCAAACAACTCTCGCACCGGGGGTTGTGTCCGGTGAAGAGCCTCCGATGCTTAAGTCAGTATGTGTATGAGTATACTGGAATTTAGAGAATGAATAGAACGTGTTAAGGAAGAAAGGCTCACCCCCTTTATATAGGGGTGAGATACCTGCCCTAATAGCTGCCCGGATGAGGCCACGTGGGCTGCCCGAACTGCCCGTCCGTACTCTGACACGCCGCGCACATGTCAGAGGTGCCGCGGGGCGTTGGGCGTTGTCAGAGGTGGTTATCGCTATCACCCAATACATTGTCGACACGTGTCCACCCGACACATGGGGTAAATATTCTCCTGCTGCTCAGTCAGAGACCCTCACGCGCGTCTGCCATACACGCGTTTGGGCTTATATCGATCAGACTGCTCGATCGCTCAGCTTGCTCGATCACTTATCTTGCTCGATAGAAGGGTAGCTCGACTAGTCTGCTCGAGCATCAAGCTATTCGATCACTTGTGCAGTCGATCCTCGGGTTGTTCGACCGCTTCCTTAAACTGCTCGATCGCTCGTATTTCCGCCTTTTAGCTCAGTTTGCCCTCGGTCTGCTGTATCCGGCCGACCCACCAGATCGGTTCGTCTTTATATAGATAATATCCTATATCACGGTCTTATATTAAAAAAACTCCATACAAATAAGCTTGACTTGTTAGTACGAACTTTTTTTTAAAAATCTCGAGGTTATCTAATTACCTTATTTGGGTTGTTTTAAAAATACGTTCATTGAAATTTTACCAAATACTTTTATTGTATCAACTAACTTTCAAAAACCATAAACTGTCAATTATAAACTCAAAATTATAAGTTATCAGCTAGATTGTTAACTAGTTTTACCAAACATAGCATAAGACAAACCATATATAAAAACTAATAAAATATTTTTTTTTCCTTCGTTATTTTTTTCTTTTCATATAGAAACTTATTAAACTATATCAAATAATATTGTACCATTTTCATATATAAAAAAGTGGAAGATGCTACGGTTTCATTACGGAATCATTCCATCAAAGTTTGTAAACGTTTAATCAACTCTTTCTGACGGTTACATAATGATCTAACGGATACAAATCCGGACGAAATGATTTTCCTAACGTACCCTAAAATTTCCCATAAAAACTATGACCCGTAAACTAATAGGAAACTAGAAAAGCGAAACATTAAAATATGAATAAATAATTTAATTTTTTTTATTTTTTTTAAAGAACATACTTAACACAAGAGAGTGCTGATAACCAGTTTGATTGTGATTATTCATTCAAGTTTTCGCTCAATTTTTTGTTTCAGTAATGGCCGCAAAAGGCGAGGGGCCTGCAATCGGGATTGATTTGGGGACGACCTACTCATGCGTGGGCGTGTGGCACCACGACCGTGTCGAGATCATAGCCAATGATCAAGGTAATCGCACGACACCGTCATATGTCGCTTTCGCCGACGGGGAGCGTCTCATTGGCGAAGCCGCCATGAACCAGGCCGGCATGAATCCCGCAAACACAGTCTTTGGTGAGCAGCTTTTTTCCCCATTTTTTTCTTTTGTTTTACTTTAGTAGTGTTATATTGATTTCCTTTCTTAAATTTCATAGTGTTGTGTTGAAACAAACCAAACCTACTCTGCCTCTAACTGTCTTGGTTGGTGCAGATGCCAAGCGGCTGATCGGGAGACGATACAGTGACGCCTCTGTGCAGGCCGACATAAAGCTGTGGCCGTTCAAGGTTGTCCCGGGCCCCACCAACAAGCCCATGATTGTGGTCTCTTACAAGGGCGAGGAGAAGCAGTTCCCCCCTGAGGAGATATCGTCTATGGTCCTCACCAAGATGGCCGCCATTGCTGACTCCTTTCTGGGACCCACCCCCATTCGGGATGCTGTCATTACCGTCCCAGCCTACTTTAGTGACTCTCAGAGACAGGGCACCAAGGATGCTGGTGCCATTGCCGGCCTCAATGTCATCCGCATCATCAACGAGCCAACTGCCGCCGCCATTGCCTATGGCCTCGATTACAAGGCAGCTGCTGTCGCCTGGGGAGAGAAGAAAAATGTGTTTGTCTTCGACTTAGGCGGTGGCACCTGTGATGTCTCCCTCCTCACGATCGATAAGGGTACCTTCAAGGTGAGGGCCACCGCTGGCGACACCCACCTTGGCGGGGAGGATTTCGACAACCGCATTGTCACTCACTTCGCCGCCGAGTTTCAGCGTAAGTACGGCAAGGACCTCTCTGAAAACCCCCGAGCCCTACGGAGGCTGAGGACAGCCAGCGAGAGGGCAAAGAGGATTCTATCGACCAACACTGAGACCACTGTGGACATAGAGTATCTACACGAGGGCATTGATTTCCAGTCTAGTATTAGCCGTGCTAAATTTGAGGATCTCAACATGGACCTGTTTGAAAAGTGCGTCAAGCCCGTCGAGAGATGCCTGAGAGACGCTGGGATGAACAAGACTGCCATCCATGATGTCATCCTGGTTGGAGGCTCGACCAGAATTCCCAAGGTTCAGAAGATGCTGCAGTTTATTTTCGAGGGAAAGGAGCTTTGCAGGAGAATTAACCCAGATGAGGCCGTGGCGTACGGGGCCGCCGTGCAGGCAGCTATCTTAAGTGGCGTAGGGGACAACAAGGTGCGAGACCTCGTCCTCCTTGATGTGACCCCTCTCTCCCTAGGAGTGCAAATTATCGGGGAGGTCATGTGTGTTGTGGTCCCGCGGAACACAAGTATCCCCACCCAGAAGAATTATGTAATCACAACGACTGTCGATAACCAGACAACTATTAATTTCCGTGTCTATGAGGGCGAACGGGCAAGGTCAACAGACAACAACCTGCTCGGGAAGTTCAAGCTGAATGGAATCCCACCTGCGCCGAGGCGCGTGAAAAAGGTGGACGTGTGCTTTGAAATCGATGCCAATGGGATACTGAGTGTGTCGGCCAAAGAGAGGTCGACGGGCAAGATGAATGGGATCACTATAACCAACGAAGAAGGGAGGCTGTCGAGAGAGGAGATTGATAGGATAGTGTGGGATGCCGCGAGGTACAAGGAGGAGGACGAAGAGTTTAAGAGGAGAGCCAAAGCCAGGAGCAGCCTTGAGAATTACTCTTATAATGTGAGGAACACGGTTAGGGCCGCAGCTGGGCTGGCGGAGGCTGACAGGACAATAGTAGAGGATGCGGCTGTGTCGGTTATTGAGTGGGTAGAGGAGAATCGGATGAAGGACAGTGTGGATGAAATCAACAATAAGATGAGGGAGCTAGAGCTCATTTGCAGCCCTATCATTAAAGTTGATATGGAGTTCGGTGGATTCTAATCTGGCTGTTAGCTTTTTTCAGTTCTACATTTAGTGCCTTGGTTAACATCTCATGTCAAAAACACTTGTCATATCGAGTTTTGGTGTTTTGGATTGAACATGTCTTTGGGGTTAGACGTGTCGTTCAGACCATTATCTTTTGATTCGTTTAAGTTCTTTTCCAGAAATGCGACGAGTGTGTGATCAATGTTGATTTTATGCCATTAATTTTTCATTTAGTAAGTCATTTGACCATTTTTACCGTGTGAAAAATTTATGTATTAACCCACACTGAACTTGTAGGTACAACGGCATTCCAGCAGATTTTGACAAAGTCGAGCTTAGCTCCGTCGATTGTGGCAAAGAACGAGCATCATGGGGCAACAGTGGTGGCAAAATGTCCTTTGCTCGAGTAGCAGCTGGTTAGTTGGTTCCTGCTTTAATTATGTGTTTCCCAGTTTCATCCCAAGATTACCATTTTAAATATCTGAATTTGTTGAAATTCACACGACAACCATTGAGCATACTTGTGATGCAAAAAAAAAGAAACAATTATTGACAATGAAATTGATTAACTTTTTTAAACATATATAGTTACGTGATGTAAAAAGTTAGAAAGAAAAAATATCTTCCACCATTTAACCTAAACTTACCAAACAAATCATATTGATCGAAAAAAGGTTGCTGGAACATCCCTCGACTACTAGTTTGTGGCAGCGCGAGACGGCGGAAGATCGGTGGCTCCGACAACGGTGCTGTTGTGCGAGGTACGTAGGTGGCTCCGACAACGGTGCTGTTGTGCAAGGTACGTAGCAGCCCTCGACTATATTTTAATATAGTTAAAATATAATATGACCGGAAACCGGAAGGTCCCTGTACCAAAAAAATTTGACCTATACATGTCTTTCTACAGGAGGAAGAACAAGGAGAAACAAGGCTGATATTGTTTTTTCTATGCAACATTGGCAGTTATGTGTTTAAACTTAATGGAACTTGAGGAAACTGTTGCACAATGTCTCATCTTTGTTGAAGCCATGAGGTCACTTTCTTGGTATTACTCCTGACTCATATAATTCATGGTATGGTCACTTAATGAATAATTTAAAAATATTGATAAATTTTAATAAAATGTATTCAACTTAACCATGAATAAATTAAAAACTCTCTTGAATATATCTTTTGCATTGATAATAGTATTTAAAAATTAAATTTAATGTTAATTTAATAAATTATCTTTTGCTGGTCGGGTAAAATTAAAAATTAAAAATTTTACATTAGAATGTTTATATACATAAAAGACACTATTCAAGGTGTTATAAAATAAAGATTTTATTATATAGTATTTTATAATGAAAAACAAGTAAATAGAATCATATAGTCAAGTATAAATTGAAATTTGGTAGTCATTGAAATATATCGTATATCAAAATGCTTAAATTGTTTATTAATTAAATTATTATTTATGTTTTAAAAACATTAATTAAATAAATGAATATAGACAAAAAAAGATTACAATTCAAAATAAAAATATTTACCATGAAAATTTGTGTTTCACAAGAGA
Organism: Striga hermonthica; assembly: GCA_902706635.1. Classification (NCBI taxonomy): domain Eukaryota; kingdom Viridiplantae; phylum Streptophyta; class Magnoliopsida; order Lamiales; family Orobanchaceae; genus Striga; species Striga hermonthica. The sequence continues at coordinate 11,079,059 of CACSLK010027833.1, forward strand.
TAAAAGTTACTAAAGATTAAAAGTTAATAATCATAAGTTAGTATTTTACGAAATTATGGTTGTTATTAAAAAAAGAGAGAAAAAAAAAACTGAATTTTTGGATTAAACGTTGGTTTATGAGTTGCTGAAAACGCTACAAAATTAATATAATCGATAATTATATAAGTACATGCAAGTAATTTGTAAACAATCATTATATTTTAAACATTACATTTTTCTATAATATTTAATAAACTAATAACTAATAAATTCATACCTATAAAAAAAATTTGAAAAATAAAAATAAAAATATTGAATAAATATTATATTATTACAGACTTGGTATATATGTTGTGGCGAATAGAGTTGACATATTGTCTTAAATATTTGATGATAAAATATTTTCTATACTATGTCTCTTGCACCTCACGGGTTGCAACACTAGTTTAGTATAAGTAGATTTTAGATCATACTAGTGTCGATTAGTATGTTCTTTCATTTGATTATATATATATATATATATATATATATATATATATATATATATATTTTTGTTCGAAACGACAGAAGAATTATATAAAAAAAATGCGCACAAATGTGCAAAGGAGTCGCCAACAGCTGAATACAAACAGTCAACAGCTGAATATAAGCAGTCAATAGCTGAATAAAAATGGGAGAATAGTCAACACACCGCCTAGAGTTGAGCCCAACAGGATAATCCTTTTGATTATAAATAATGTATGAACGGGTTATAGGAATTTTTTTTTACATGCGTTATAGAATTAGAGCGGTAAAATGAATATAAGTTGTCAGATATTATTAGATCGATAGGTTCCCTAGCGGAGGACCAACGTTTCCTACGGCGGGTGACCGTCCAAGCAGTGACGGATGTGTATTGGGCCCGGGGGGCCCGTGGGCCCCCCTAATTTTTTCTTAAATACATATATATATATATATATATAATACTATAAAATATGTTAAAAATGTATAAAGATGTAAAATATTTTCAATATAATAATAATTATTTTTATGATATTTTAATTTATTATATTATTATTTTTATGATATTTTAATCTAAATTAGTATTATTATTCATATTAATATCTACTAAAATTATATGACATTTTTAGATAAATTTTTGGAAATATTTATAATAATTTACTCTTTCGAACTCTTAACCGAAAATCGACTTAGTGATTTATAAAATCTAGTATTTAGTTGGATGTACATTTTTAATGTTATTTTTCAATTTTTTTTTTTTTTTTTTTTTTTTT
>CACSLK010027833.1:11093457-11107387 GCA_902706635.1 Striga hermonthica
TTTTTTTTTTTAGTTTTGCCATTTATTATGTTGAAGTTGCTTTAGATCCATATATAAGCATTCTCCTCTAATTTTTTCCACCAAGGATGAAGCAACAGCAACGAGATTTTGGTGCCGAGCGTCGCACAGTCGAAGAAGGGAAAGTGGCGACAGACTGCAAAACAATAGCTACGAGATCTCAGCGGAAACAGTTTGGCCATCCATTTCTCCTAAAATGGAATCTCCACGCTGATGGGAGGGAGTTTCTAGGGATGACACGCGTGTCGACAGACGACAAGTTATACGCCTTGAATGATAATTATTGATCTTTTTTGAGTTCAGATTTGGCTTTTTAAATGGAATTCGAGCTTCTTTAGTTAAATTCGCACGTACGGGTTTCTTCCACTACGCATTCAGCCTCTCTATGGGGTCATTGTATTATAATGTACTCGGCCGCTCTTGAGGATTTGTTCGTAACTTGATCAGTGTTAGGGGCACGCGGTCTCATAGTGAATGCCTTTGTTAGTTCGGATATCAACAATATCCTACAAAAACTCATACATACAAAATACATCTAATCAATCAAACATGTATGTACTATAAATAAAATCATCTTTTTTAACATAAATTTATATAATTCACCATTTTAGGAAAATATCAACTAGTTAGTTAATAATATTAAATGATATTGTATTTATTTAGGAAAATATTACAAATTTCGTTGACGGAATAGTTCCGTCAGTAATTTTCGCCGTAGATATACATATAGATTGTAAGAAAGAGAGAAAAATATATGTTCTATATTATTCAAAAGACATGTACACATATATATAGGAACATAATGAGCCTAAATCTAATCCTACAATATATATACAAAATATATTATAACCATATATACAAAATATATTCTAACACCCCCCCTCAAACTCAAGGTGGTATAGTAGATATCAACTTGAGTTTGCTAAGAAGTAAACAAAAGCGACCGGGAAGGAGAGACTTCGTGAAGACATCCGCTATCTGATCCGAAGAAGAGACAGAAACAAGTCGTACAGTCCCATGGGTAACATGCTGGCGAATAAAATGACAATCAATCTCAATATGTTTGGTACGCTCATGAAACGTATCATTATGAGACATCTTGATAGCGCTCTGGCTATCACAATGAAGAGCAGTAGAGGATGACTGAGGGACACCAAGATCAGCAAGTAATCGACGCAACCATAATAGCTCTGCGGTGGAATCAGCAAGAGCACGATACTCAGACTCGGCACTCGAACGAGAAACCAAGGTTTGCTTCTTACTGCGCCAAGAGACAAGTGAATCACCTAAGAAGAAGCAATACCCGGTAGTGAAGCGACGATCGGTAGGATCTCCAGCCCAATCTGCATCAGAGTAGCCGCTAAGGGACAAGGAAGAACTGGCCGAGAAATGTAAACCATGCAATAAGGTGCCCTTCACATAGCGAAGGATGTGCAACACAGCAGAATGATGCGTGGTTCTCGGAGCAGCCATAAACTGACTCACAATATGAGCAGCATGAGCTATATCAGGTCGAGTGACAGTCAAATATATCAAACTCCCAACGAGCTGGCGATATAACGTAGGATCCTCAAGAAGAGAACCATCCAATGGAGTAAGACGAATATCATAATCAAGAGGTGTGGAAGCTGTCTGGTAATCAGTGAGACCGGCCCGAGCAAGAAGATCAAAGGCATACTTGGCTTGAGACAAATAGAAGCCATCAGAGGAATCATAAATCTCAAGACCCAGAAAATAGCGAAGACGACCCAAACTCTTCATCTCAAAATGTTGTCGAATATAATCCTGTAAGTCGGAAATACCCGAAACATCATCCCCCGTGATGATCATATCATCAACATAGAGCAACAAAACAATGATCCCAAATGAAGAGCGCCGAAGAAATAGGGCAGAATCGTGATCACTCGTAGTGAAACCAAACTGAAACAATGCAGAACTGAACGTGGCGTACCAGGCACGAGGCGCTTGTTTCAAGCCATACAAAGCTCGACGGAGACGACAAACCTTCCTAGAGGACAAGAACCCAGGAGGAGGAGTCATGTAAACCTCCTCAGATAATGCACCGTGCAAGAAGGCATTCTTAACATCTAACTGTAAAAGAGACCATCGACGAACTGCAACAACTGCAAGTAAACAGCGTACAGTAGTAAGACGAGCAACCGGTGCAAATGTCTCTTCATAATCTATGCCATACTCCTGTGAGTACCCCTTAGCAACAAGACGAGCTTTGTAGCGCTCAATAGACCCATCTGAATTTGTTTTGATCTTGTAAACCCATTTGCATCCGATGGGTTTCTTGCCAGCAGGTAGGTCAACTAGATCCCAAGTATGAGTCTTGTCTAAGGCCTGCAATTCCTCATCCATAGCTTGTTGCCACAATGGATCAATACTCGCCTCACGAAAAGACCTAGGCTCATGATGAGATAATATGGCCGAATAACAATGATAATCAAGTAAGTGAGAAGGGGGACGACTTACACGAGTCGACGTCGCTGATCAATAGCTGGCAAAAGTACAGAACCAGAAGAGGGCTCATTACGAACCGTCGGTTCATGATGCACAGGTGGAGCCACTTTAGAAGACGGAGGCATGACAGGCGTGTCAATGAGCTGAGAGTCAGAACCTGTATCTGTATCTGGAAAAAGATCTGAAGTAATAGACATGAATAAAGGAGACGCCGAATCAAACGGAATGTGGAACTTAGACAAGGAGGAAAAAGTAGTATGCTCCCAAAAGGTAACATGACGCGAGATACGCAACCCATTAGAAATCGGATCCCAACACCTAAATCCTTTGTGTTCTACCCCATAACCTAAAAAACAACACAGATGAGCTCGGGGTTCTAATTTGGTCCGCTCATGGGACGGAAGGAGAACAAAGCAAGCACAACCAAAAGGACGTAACTGAGTATAATCAGGAGACTGGCCGTACAACCTCTAAAAGGAATGACATCCCTAATGACTGATGAGGGTAACCGATTGATAGCATAAACAGCAGTCAAGGCTGCCTCACCCCAAAAACGATCAGGACACTGAGCAGAAAGAAGAAGAGCACGAATAGTATCAAGAATGTGACGGTGCTTACGTTCAGCTCGTCCATTTTGTTGGGAAGTATATGGACATGAACGTTGAACTAAGGTGCCCTGATCAGAAAGAAATTTCAAAAAAGTAGAATCTTTGTACTCAAGAGCATTGTCAGTACGCAAGACCTTTATAGGACAAGAAAATTTTGTAAGAATCATTTTAGCAAATTGAACATATATGCTGGACAACTCAGAACGATTTTTGAGAAAATAGATCCAGGTAAAACGAGAAAAATCATCAACAAAAATAACAAAATACCGAAAACCACTCAGAGAAGCAACAGGAGAAGGACCCCAAATATCAGAATGTACCAAACCAAAAGGTTTATCTGCAGTTGACAAACTATCAGAAAAAGAAAGAGCCGGTTGTTTCCCAAGTTTGCAATGAAGACAACTAAAAGACTCAAAATGACCTGAACCCAAAAGACCCTTATTATATAAAGAACGAACTTTATTCGAAGACGCATGCCCAAGACGAAGATGCCACTGGAAACTAGACTTACTATCGGTGGAAGAAGCAGAAAAAGCGTAGGAACGAGGGACATGAAGTGACTCAAGCTCAAATAACCGGCCCGTCTTGCGACCTTTCCCGAGAAGCTGTCCCGTCTGTGAATCCTGAACCTGAACACCAGAAGATGAAAATATAACATTAAGACCTTGGTCAACCAATTGACCAACAGAAATAAGATTCAAGGCCAAGTCAGGAATGCAGTATGTGTCGGGAAGATGCAAGGAAGGGGAAGAAATCAAACCAGTGTGAGTAACATTCATAAGAGTACCATTAGCAGTATGTATAGGAGGTAAAGAGGTTACGGAAGACGAGGAAGACAAAAGCTGCAGGCTAGAGGTCATGTGATTGCAACAGCCAGAATCAAAATACCAATGTGATTTACCTCCGGTAGCAGACATAGAAGAATTGGAAAGAAGAACCTGTTTGAGAATAGCCTCTATGTCTTGAAGAGTGTAATACGAATGCTGAGGCTCAGTAGTGACAGCCGCTGTAACAGAAGAAGTGGCGGTAGAGGAAGACCCATGATGTCGAGAGAATGAACCTCTCCAACGGTGTGATCTGGCTGGACAATATGTAGCAATATGACCCCGAACATGGCAAATGTGGCATACCACCGTAGGACAAAATGAAGCAATATGACCCTGAACATGGCAAATGTGGCAGACCACCATAGAAGAATCCATATCCAAAAAAATAAAGAAGCACCAGCAACCAGCAACAGTACGAAGACAAAAGAAAATCACGAACTGGATCACAAACCGGATAAAATAGCAGTAAAAGGCCGAAATTAAAAACGGCACAAAAACCAAAACCGACCACACCAGGACGTAGCCGCCGATGAGAGGAGTCGACGGCTGAAAAATCACGGCGATCGGAGCTGGGGGTGAATCTCACGCTCCGGCTGAAGCTGCCAGCACTGTCGCACTGTTCCCGCGAGTGTGGGTCCCACGCGCCTCCGAACGAGCCCAAATTTTGACCGACGGCTCGCCGAAAGATGCCGAAGAGGATGGTCTGGGAGGTAAGAATAGAAGACGGCCGGAGACGAGCGAAAAATACTAACCTTATATTGGACTATAAACCTAGTCTGATACCATGTAAGAAAGAGAGAAAAATATATGTTCTATATTATTCAAAAGACATGTACACATATATATAGGAACATAATGAGCCTAAATCTAATCCTACAATATATATACAAAATATATTATAACCATATATACAAAATATATTCTAACATAGATTAACTTTGTGTAGATAATTTACTGTAGAAACTATTGACGGAATGATTCCGTCAGCGAAAGACTCTAGTTATCCCCATTTATTTATCTTGTAGATAGATATGTGTGTTAGAGCGGTAGGTGTGTTATATAGTATATTGAGATCATGCTAAAATAAAGTAACCAGCACGTGGTTCACTCCCTCGTCTAACTTCATAGTGCACCGCCTTCCTAAAGCGTCAACAACCAGTCGGACCCCTCAAAATGTCGCCGTCGACCTTGAAACCACTAGTCTCCGGTGTCCCTCCGGCGATCAAAGCTTCAAATGGGCGGCCGCAATCGAAAGATTCAAAAGTCATAATGATCAAAAGACAAGCACTTCTTCCTCTCCAGGTCCATACTTCACATTTTATTTTATTTTTGTTTTTTGTTTTTGTGTTCCCTCTAAAATATGTTTTCCCTAATTTTTTGTTCTCCTGTTCTACTTTCGGATTGTGTAGTCATCCTCATCTCTAGTTAAGGATTAATAGCCCCTCTTGTGTTTATCCTTCAATAGTACTGTTGTTTGGAGCAATTTATGTAAGTATGTTTGTGCTTGTGTGTGTGTGTGTGTGTCTTTTTTTAACTTAATGTATGTTTATTATTACTTGAAGTGTGACTGGACTTCAATGGCTTTAATGATTTGTTATGGAAAGTAATTTTGGAATGGGGAAAAGAAGGCACTTTAATTTGGATCTGAGTTGCCAAGAAAATGAACACTTTTGAGTTTGAATATGTTGATGAGTGAGACTAGGTGAAATTTTGTGTTGTCTGAATTTCCTGTAAGGTTGTGCTACTAAGATTATTGAAATCTGTATTTGTGGATTTATACATTTTTATTTTGTTCTGTTCGGTATCCCGTGATATTTTAGCATTATGATATACGGGGTGCATCTAGTTCTCAAGAACGGCCATATAAAATGTTTTTCGTTTGTCTGATTAGCTCGTATTCATCCGCTTACTTGAGTTGTCCTGTCTTGGAAATAATTACTGAAGGGGGCACTAGAAAATTGCAGAAAATGGTTTGGTTGTGAGAGCTTGGTGAGAATAGTTTCGAGATTTTTGGGCTTCCATCTTAACTGTGGTTTTTGTATGGTTGGAAGCATGATATGCTTCAATAACAAACTTTATTTGGCTTCTCAGTGTAATATCAGGTGAGTATGTTTGAGCAAAAATGTAATCGACGATGTGAGTTCAGTAAAGTTTCACTTTTGATGGATTTATCTCGTTCGCAGTATTTGCTTGAAAAAGGGTCGAGGAATGAGGTCTAATCCTGAAATTTCGAATTTTTGAATCTTCCTTTATGCTGCCATCTTGAATTCTTAGTTATGTACTTATGTCATATGCTGGACATTATTAAAGTGTACCATTTTAACTGGTTGGAGTATTTTCGTCAGCCCGTATATCGTAACGGAGTATCTCAACAGAACAGTATGGTCGTGTTCAAATATTGTTTTTCCTTGAAAGGACTTAGTGAAAATGGTAAGCCGAGCGTGGACCTAAAAATATTGTTTTCCTATTAAAAAACCAAACCGTTGTTCTCCATTTTGACTTTGCCTCAGCATTTTCTGAGTTGTGACATGGATAGATAAACATCCTCATCTATGAAGTCAAGGCCAACTTTGTTTAGATCTTCACTTTTGACCTGAATTCCAAAAATGATGTGTTTGTCGACCAATCTGCCTGTGTTGCAGCACTGAAAGCCGAAGTTAACCAATGACCGTGTTCATTGTGACTGTCGTGTAACTTGAGTTTTTAATCTTATCCCATTCTAGCAAGAACTCTTTGGATATGCTCTGATATTTCTTCTTTCAAAAGGAAATGAAAAATTCAGAAAGGAAGTGTTTGAACAAATATAATAAAACCTACACTTGTTTTACATTTACCGGACAATGGGTTGCGTTGGTTTCGTTTACCCACATTTTTAAAGAACTCTTCAGTCGGTAGGTAATACTAGCTACCTATTTTCTCCAAGTTCCATATACCTGGATTTCAATTTTGAACTTCTTTGTAAAGTATTCATTATTATCAATATCATTTATGTTATTCTTTTGGCTGTAGGTGAAAGAGAAACCACTGTTGCCACAAACACAAAGCCTCACGACAAAATCCAGACGGGAAATGCTACAACTAACAGCTGCATCGGTAAGTCTTCTCTCTCTTCTCCTGCCGCCATCTGCGGAGGCACGACCAAGAAATGCCACTATAAAGCAGAAAATCATGGAAAATTTCGAGGAGCTTAGGAAGAAGGCCGGTGTGTCCAAGCTGGAAGCCAAAAAGGAGGAAAACAAAGCGAACATAGAGCCAGAAAACGGTGGTGAAGAGAAAAAAGTTCCGAAAGCAGAGACATTCATTCCTGCACTTCCAAATATCATCAATGGCAAAACTGTGGAGACCACTTTGCCTTAGCATCTACACATTGTATGGTACTTCCTTGTTTGCCCAGTTATTATCCTTATGTGAGCCTGATTTGGGAGAGAACATAATGTGGCATTTTCAATAAATATTTGTATCCATGTGTTTTTGGGTCATTCATTTGCAGTGTTCTAGTTTGGATTTGATGGGGTGAGGCCAAAAAGATTTCAAATTGGTCCAATGCAAAACAAGAATTTCATTTAAATCTCACTAATAAAGTATAGAGAAATGCTACAATCCCATTACGGAACCATTCCGTCGGGATTTGTAACCGTAAGATTTCAAGTTCATCTAGCAGTTACAAGTCTCGACGAGATGATTTCGTAACAGAACCAATCTCCAGCAAGTATAACACTCTGCTACACAAACAACTAAACAATAAATACCTAAATCAAATCAAAATCTAGAAAAAAACCAACAAAAAAAAAAAAATGATCAAGAAGTTTTCTTGTCCATATTCTGCACAAGCTGTTTCATCTGGAATCTCCAATACAAGAAATAAGCCAAGCCAAGCCCAAGAAGAACAAATATCCACACATTCTCATCTTTGCCTTCAACCTCCGACCTCACCTCCACTATGCTGAACTCCTCCCGGCCGGAACTTCCCATCATGCCCTCGCCCACGTGGCCGTACACCACGTACACACGGCCCTCCGCCGCTACCGCCACGCCACTGGCATGTCCCGCCTCGTCGAGGGCAGTTTCGTCAAACACCACCCCCTCCCCCCAGCTGTCGTCGCTCTTCACGAAGTACAGCTTCTGCCTCGAGACAACCACCACCACGCCGTCGCGCCGGGTGGCGATCGCGCCGGCACCCGTCAGATCCCTGTTCAGGATCACGCGCCTCGCCGTGCCGTCGTCGGCGTTGACTTTGAACAGCTTCCCCGTGCTCGATTGGGTCACCAGGAGGTAGCCCTTGGAGTTGTACACGACGCCGTTGAGCCCGCCGTCTCCGGATCCGGAGAGGAAGGCTTGGGATCTGGACAGAACCGTGGCCTCGCCCCGCTCGGTGACCCGGTAGACGGCGCCGTTGGCGGAGTCGGTTACGTAGGCGTTTCCGGAGTAGTCGGCGGCTACGTGGCTCGCGGCGGCGGGGGAGGGGATGAGGCCGTCGAGCGGGGCGAGGAAGAGGCGGCGGGAGGTGGGGAGGTCGTAGGCGGCGAGGGCGGAGAGGGGCGGGGTGGGGCTGCGGACGACGACGAGGAGGCGGCGGAGGCGGGGGTCGAGGGAGACGGCGAGGAAGGAGGAGTTGGGTGGGAGGGATTCGTCGGAGAGGAGGGCGGAGGATACGCCGGCGTCGGAGACGGAGACGAGGTGGGGGTGGCGGAGGGAGGGGAGGAGGAAGTGGTCGGCTTTGGGGTCCCAGGCGAGAGAGGGCGGGTAGAGGTCCGGCCACCGGAGGTGGATGAGGTGTGAGCTCCGGCCGAGGGAGGGGCGGGCGAGGAGGATTAGGAAGAGGAGGGTTAGTAGGATCTGTTTGACCATCTTTGCTTCTTCCGTTTTGTGGGTGTGGTGAATGAATTCGATTGCTATTTTAACCAAATCTTTTTGACAAAGTCAAATCAGATTTTGGATTCGTATACCAATCTTTCTCTTACTTATAAGAAAACATACTACCTCCATTTCTACCTGCCACGTGGCACCTTTCATTGGCTCCCATTTCAGTCAAAACGACATCGTTTGGATACCATTTTGCAAACTTTTTTTTTTTTTTTGCACACGCAACAATCACATCACATTTAATTGAAGATAGAGAGAGAGAACTTCCTCGCCCTCCACATCTTCGCCTGCTACTTCTGCTCCAAGAAGCTCCACCAGATCAGGGGCTCGACCACCACCTCCTCCCTCTTTCTAGCCACCGGCGGGGCCGCAGGCACTTTCGGCTATGTCAACATCACCGATATCAAGGGCAGAAAAGTCGATTTCTCCTCCGTACACGACGCCGCCGCCCCCTGCGTCAGATCCGTAGAGGAACTGCCGTACAACAACTCCGTCATCCAGATTTACCACGTCCCCACCTCGCCGGAAGCGGAGGCTCCGATCTCCTCGACGTCTGATCTAAGCCTTACATTTCTTATGGAAAGCCAGGGTGCACGACGTCTTCAGAAATTTTTCTTTTTTCCCTATGATGACAGACAACTACATAAACTAAGGTCTATGAAATTTGTCTTCTTTCCCCATGAGTGTGCTGCTTCATCCACATTAGTTATTCTTTTCTTTTTAATTAATAAATAAATGAAATCAAGGAATTTTTTTACACTGTGATTGTTAAAGATAGATTGTGGTGGATTTAGTTTTAATATTGTGAAGTCTGCTTTTGATTAACTATGCACAATATTTTATGAAGAATAAGCTATTTTAGTTTTATCAATTTGAATTCTTGAAAAAACTAAAAAATAAGAGTTCTAGAGCTAAACTTTGTCAAGTTCTAGATAATATGAATTGGAAATTAAAGATAATATACATTTTTTCCATCAAAAGAAATATTGAATTTTGAATAATTGCATGTATAATGCCTTATCTGCCTAGCCTGAGAAATTATTAACCACCTGTACGGGCTGCCAATTTATCTATCCAATTTATTCACTTCAAACGTACAATTTTCATATATAGATTGTTTATTACTTGAAAATACTATATCTGTGGATGTTGATGATATGTTTTCAAGTACGATTTTTGAAAATACTATATTTGTATGGATGTTGATAATATATTTCCAAATACAATATTTTTAATATATCTGTATGTTTCAAGTATTCACAAGCCTCTATATATGTAGCAGTGATTAATAGTTTCATGAAAGAGTTGAAGAACTATACCTGACGCTCATTGTCTGTAATTAATAATGATCAAGTATAACTTTACTGCGAAAGTCTATATTATGCAATTATACAATATTTATTCATAAATGGTCACAAAGGATTGAATAATGGTTTATCTTATCTGCTAATATTAATCACAAAAGCATCCTCAAACAACCACCTAAGTAACACAAAGAAGAAGATTTCGAGTGTCAGTCTTTTGAGTTGAAATTTTGCCTTTTAAGTTGAAGGTTTGCCTTTGGTTATGTGGTTTCTTACGATTACTTACATGTGTATTTTTTTGTTATAATTCCAGCAGCCTCGAAGGACAACAAGACACAACTCATCATCTGTCTAAGGAGTCGCAAGGTTTTCCCTATGTTTATTTTGGTTTTGTTTTCTCCTCATATAATTTTATTATTATTGTCTTTATGTGCTTATGTTCTTTTCTCTTTTTGGTTTATTTTTTAAAATTAACTAATTTTCAATTTGTTTTTGTTGGCTTATATTAGAAGTGGTGAGGCCTTCTTTTATTTTTCGTTGTGCTTTTGTTTGGCTGTTTCAAACTCAATTTTCTTTTGGTTGAAGCCTTTCTGTTTTTTGGTTTCTTGTGATTACTTCTGTTTTTATTATTTTAATTATAATTTCTTTGATAATTTTCGATGTGACCTAAGAATTTTCCTATTGCTTCATTGCAACAAAGTATCATAATTGGTTGCTTGATTTTGCGGTAAAATTTTTAAGGTTATATTGTTGGAATTGAACTTAGATGAGGTTGTCTGTGGTGTTTTCAAGGTTTATAGAATGGATACGGTTAATTTCTTATACTATTGCTCGTGTCATACTTTTTTTCCCTTTTTGTATATATGTATATATATTATCTAATAATGTATTGAACTTTTTGTTGATATTATTGTTGATATGCTTCAGATAAATAAAACGCGTTAATCATGGGCTTTTAATCATTTTTATTATTGATTTTATGTGTATACAAAAATATATATTTGAAGAGATTAATAAACTTATTCCTAGGTAAAACCCTTTAATGAGATTCTTTTTATTTTCTCAATAAACCTCTTTTTGAAGAGATTAATAAACTTATTCTTCATTTACCGGAAGTGGAAGAAAATATTTGAGTAAAGCATTATGGTGTCATGACAGAGAAAAAGGCAGTAAGGGTTCTTCTAAGTGCAACACTCAAATACTGGAAAATTCAACTCATATTAATCTGTAGGTATTTTATTAAATTGAGATGTTTCGTGATTTTGGTTTTCTTACGAATATGTGACTTCTTTTTATTATGTACCAACTCCAAATATTCAGTTTGGAGAAGTGCCAATAATTTTTGTTAGAAGTAGCTCATTTTTTTCCTTTAGAAGACTCCATTTAGATAGTCATTTGTGGTCGGTGTTTTATTTTATTTTATTATTCCTTTAGAGAACAACATTTAGATAGTCATTTATTGTTGGTGTTTTATTTAATTTTATTTTTCTGGGAGCATTCTATTTAGATACTGTACCTTATATACTTATGTCTTAGTTTTACATCAATTACCAACATTTGTCTTCAATAATAATTTTGGTGCTTTCAGCCCATCCTTTGAATTTTTGGACCATAAGTAACAATTAACAATTCAACGTTAAGGAACCAAGACTGAGACAACGGAGACGGATTGAGGTCGTATTATTAGTTACATTTTGTTTGATAGTTCGGATCTGAAGTTTAATGTTACTGTACAATTGGTTGTAGATGTTTGTCTTTTCTAGATATATTTGTGTCGAATAATTATTTATGGATTGGACATTGATTAGTGTTGTACATCTTGGACTTTATTTTGTTAGGATTATAGGTTAGTATGTATATTGTTGTTAGCCTAATGGTTTGGTTGTCGTACTTTTACATGTGTGTTGAAATTTAAAGTGTGTTGCAGTGTTGCCTTCATTGCATATATAATTCAAGAATTAATACACTTTGTAGCTGCACTCTATTTTAACATTTTCAGCCCCTATGGGGCCAACATAATTGCAAAGATTTGCTCAACCATTCTTGGATAACATGTCGTGTGTTTTATAAAAACATTTCAGGCTAATTTGTCCATCTACTCAATGATTAAACTATATACAAATAAATAGCCAACACCATGCCACCACCACCAGGCAATAACATGGAGAAACAAGGTTTTGAAGATGGGGATCAAATGAACCAGCACAATGAGAATCGAAATATTGTTGAACAAGATGCAACAAACAAAAAGGAAGACCTGCATGTGGAAGCAGATGTGGTTGGAGTCTACCAGGGTCTTGTAGATGGCCAGGTCCCTTTCTTTACATTTTTTTTTTTTTAAAAAAAACCCAAGTTTGGATTTGAAGAATAACATAGAATTATCCTTAAAAATGAGTCATTTTACGCATGGACTTGGAGACCCATATGTTCAGCCCATATCCCAAAGTAACTTTAGGACAAAACATAAATGGGTGCACAACCAATTCTCCCACATGGATGTATGTCCAATGGCCTTAAAACCATCTCCTACTGTTTATTTTCCTCTATGCAGCAACTGGTTGTCTCTAGCGCATCGTTTCCTCTGGATAACTCTGGGAAAAATAGAACGACTATTAGCTCCATTTGAAAAACCGCGCACACAAGTCTGACCATCTACGCAGTATCGTATGTCTCCATTGCGTCATTAGCATACGCAGCAGGAATTTCCAAGCAACAACAAAGCACCTGCATATGTTTTGGTGTAACTGTTTGGGGTTTGACTTTCTGCTTGTCTTTTGGCCATATTCTTTCCCTACTCTTTTGAAACTTTGAAATCAAATTGCAGTTTGCACATAGTCTTTTATTAAGACGAAAAATTGTTGGCATAATGTTATAAATGCAATCCAGAATATTGGAAATGAACCGAGTTTCAACTAATGTGTTTATCGTCTTTGTTTCTCAGCCGGTGGCATTTTGTTGGTGTTTTTTTTTTTTTTTTTTGGAGAGCGCACATCGAAGGCAACTATACAAACACAACCAAAGCAATCATACAAATTGCTGATGCTCGATGAAGTTGAGATAATTTATGACCATGGAAAAAGTCTTGTGCAGAATGGTACTTTGAGAGAATTTGTTGAAAATAATGTCATTGTTGAATAATCTACGTGTAGGTTTAGACTCATACCAAATGAGTTTCATTATTCTAATCGAAATTGTAGCCTACTCTTCGCTCTTTCTCTCATTTCCAGCTGTTATCTTTACCAAAGGCCTTCCTGTACCATCGTATCACATTAAAAGTTAAGATCTAATGTTTGTTACAATGAAACTTTAGCTCCAATCATTGTGAACTAAAGAGTAATTTCAAATCGTGTTGTAGTTGAATTTTAGTATTTGTCTAAAATTTTATCGAATGATTGTGAATCAAGCCATGCTAGGTAAAATGATTTTTTTTCTTAATAGTATGATTATATCCCGTCGTTGTTACTAATGTTCAAAATGTTTGTTACTATCATACTTTTTGTTATACATAACAAATTCAGGTAATACCATTGTAACAAAATATTAATATTATTTATCCATCAACACTATGTTTTTGCAATGTAACATATAACATGATTCTCTAATTTGTTAATATTTGTGATATTACAATTTTTTGCATCTTACGTTGTCATAAATTTTCCAATATATTAGATTAATATTCATATAGCGAAATACAAACAATTACAAGTTATATATTACTCACATATTTTTTAATAAAAACAATTTTTTAACCAAATTGGGCTCGGCTGTGCTGTGCACAGCCGGGAACAAACTAGTCTAAAAAATAAAAAGACCAATTGTGGTTTTTTTTTTTTTTTTTTTTTTT
>CACSLK010027833.1:11132393-11144606 GCA_902706635.1 Striga hermonthica
AAAAAAAAAAAAAAAAAACTTGTATAATGGCAACTTAATTAATATAAAAACTTTCCGTCCATGTTTTTCATCTATTTATAGTATGGTTTATTTATATGAATTATTTGCTTTAATTTATAAGTGAGAAAAGTGTTATAGTCTTTAACCGTTAGATCACCATGTAACCGTCGGAGATAGTTGATTTAACGGTTACAAATTTTAACTAAATATTTCCGTAACGGGAGCGTAACATCTCTCATATGAGTGAAACTCAATGATTTGTAATAATAAATAAAAATTCAAATGACCTTTTTTTTGGCAAAAAAATTATCATATTATATTTAAATTATTTTCATTCATAAATTATTGAATGTATAAGAAAAAAAAAAAATCAAACACTAGGGATATGTCTTTAATTCACTTGAAGATTCAGGACAAAACTTGGATGGCCACCATTAAAGTTGAAAGAAAAATAAAAGGAAACATTTTTTCTCACCAACGTCTCATGGGTGAGCGTGGGTCGGTACGGTTCGGAGATTGATAAATCTCTAGAACCGTACCAAACTTCGGAGATCTCAAAATTCGATTTTCGGAACCGTACCAAAAATTCGGTTCGGTTTGGTTTGGAGATTTTTATTTTTCGGTTCGGTTCGGTTCGGTATTCGGGACAATTGAGACGGTTCGGTTCGGTATGATTTGCTTCGGATCTTCGGAGTTTTTTTTTTAATTATTTTTGAATGACTACCTAGTTATATTTTAATTTTTATATGCTTTAAAAAACAACATTCATCAATAATTCATCATATTGAAGATTTTATTTTGAAATCAATTCTAGAAGTAACTCTAAATTTTAGTTATTTAATTTTTATATGCTTTAATAAAACTAACATTCATCACTACTTCCTCACATAAAAATTTTATTTTGAAATCAACTTTATAAGTAACTCTAAATTTTAGTTATAACTAAAATTTGTGCAACTAATATTGAAAATTTAAAATTCAAATAAAATATAATATTTTTTTCTTACAAAAATATTTTTAAAACTTTCATATTATTTTAAATAATTATTTTATAATAGAAAAAATTCAATGGTAGATCATGTATTACTAAGAATGAAATTAAAATGAATGTTAATTTTTATTACTATATTATATAGAATCAAAGTTGACATAAACTATATTAGTAACACATTTAATGCTATAATTCGGTTCTTAATTTCGGTTCTTCGGTTCGGTACAGTACGGTACGGTTCGGTTCGGTTCTCGGTACAGATATTTGTGAAATCTCCAGAACCGTACCAATTATTTTTTCGGTTCGGTTCGGTTCGGAGAAAGTCAAATGGTAACGGTTATTTTTCGGTTCGGTTTTCGGAACGGTTCGGAATTTTCCGAGTCCCATGCTCAGCCCTAGTCTCATGGTGAGATAATTTGATGCAATACTGTTGTTTGTTGTGTTTCTTATAATATCAAGAAAATGACTAGAATTTAGAAGAAGGAACAAAAACTAAGGGTGATTGTTTATAAATTGAATAGTAAAAAAATTAATCAAAACTCAAATTTAACTCAATTTTAACTCAATCCCACTATCTTCAACATTATCAATATAATTAAATTATATCAACAAATTATTTTTACACATCAAATCAACTTTAATTCACTATTCATCCACTCACATAACTCTAACTAACTATCACTTCCAATCATTTTTTCTCTATTTTGCATCAAATCAATTTTAATTATTTTATTTAAATATTATTTTAATATATCCACTAATAACTAACCATACTACTTTTTTACAAAATTAACTATAGTTAAAAACAAACCAAATAAAAACTAATTCAATCCATAAACAATCACACCCTTAATGAATCAAAGTCAAGGGCTTATAAATGTATGTTCTTCTAAATAGCTTCATATATTATTCATGGTTTACGACTAATACTTTCAATATTCAACACTTCTTTAACTAGTATATAATGGTAATTTAAATACATGAAAATTTAACGAAAAATGCTCAAGTTTCCGAACTCTTAAAGATGAAACGAACACAAAGAATACAACTATACAAGATGTTTTACGAACTTTGTAAAATAATGCAACAAAGCTCTCTTAAAAATATCATTTTTTACTGAAATAACAATCATGTATATTTCTAAATGTTCATGTACATCTCCAAGAATTTCAATGTGTCAAAAGACACATTTCAGGTCGAGTTTGTTGCGTTTGTGATGGAGCTAGGCGTGCACCAATACCCTCTTGCATTGCCTAACAATAGGTTAAACGGGGTTAAACCTCTGTTTTGAGACAAGGTATGGAGAGCCCTGAATCGGCCCTATCATATGAACGGAATGGTTCAATGATTCGGTTGTTTCGAACCAGACTAGTTCATTACAAAAAATTAAAAATTAATTAAAAGTTTAAAATAAAAATGAAAAAATTAAATGAAACCGTCGGTTCAAAATTTATAAATGCTTGAACCAGAACCGACCAGGGTAAAACCACGAGCCGATTCATGGTTATTTTCGGGCCCATTTGGATCGTGGTCATGTCTACCATAGGTAATCGTACCGTTAGATTGGCCAAAACATCAATCACAACATAACATTTAGGGGTTGTTTGAATAACAATGTTTTTGGCCAAAAAAATAGTTTTTTCGGAAGTTTTTCTGTTGTTTGACTTTATGAAATGTTAATCACAAATGTTTGGTAATTATAATCTACTAGTACAATACCCGTGTATTACACGGGTGCTTGCTAATTTTTTTCTTAAAATCTAAAATTGATGAGAAAAAGTAGTTTGAAAATTTAAATACCTTTTATAAGAATATATATATATATATATATATATATATATATATTATTATATATTTATTATGACACTTTTTATTTGTGCAACTTACTTGTGTTATATTATAATAATTTTTTTAACTTACAATATATAACTACATTACATATAAATATATGAATTGAGAATATTTTTATTTTTCTAATGAATTTTAATAAATATAATTATTTTTTATTATTATAAAGATAAATATAATTTATTTATTTCATAGATACAATATGGATGTCAAATCGAAGATAATCAAAAGATGATTAATTTGATATATTATATATGTAAAACCGATAAAAAATACAAAAGTTATCAACTTTTAAAATACATTTATAATTCAATATCTTATTGAAGGAAACAAATCAAAATTCAAGGATATATTAGTCACTTAGTGCATCACTATATAAAATTACAATGAATTAAAGGGTTATATTAGTAAAAATGATATCAAAATACCTAAGATAGTTAAATAATATTTATGGAATACCCGAACCTAAATTATTAATTATTAATATATCAATATTATTTATTCAAACCTAATTACGAAGCATGATTCTTCGCCAAATAGGATTCCGAAGCACCAGAAGCAACCAAATAGGCTCAGTGCATTCGGGAATTAAATATAGGGAGGATGTTTTTGAAGAAAAAAAAAACAAAGATTGAAAACGCGAGCCTTTTGGAGTTAGCTTCTTAAATAAAAAATGGTGAAAGTTCATATTTGCCCATTTTTTTAATATTTGCTCATTTTCCTGGAAATATTTGAAAAGAATAGACATGTCATAATGTTACATGAATGAAAAGTCAAAAGCGATACATTATGCATATGCGTACATTTCACAATTTCTTTTCAAATTATTTATGACGTTATTAGTAATTTTACACGTTAACAACTAACTAGTTTTGACCCGTGCTTTGGCACGGAATGCTATATGATAGAGAAAATAATAATAAAAGTTACAAAAAATAGTAAAAATCATAACATAATCATTGATTTAAGATACAACATCTATAAATTTAATCATGCCAAACTCAATGTATTAACATTTGTGAAAACTTAAAATGGAGCAAATAATAAAAATTTAAGTTTCTAATATATCAATCACTATTATATGTATTAAACTTATCCATGTAAAGGTTTTACTTGGTCAGATGATTATTTTTTGTACTCCAAATATTTGTAGTTGATTTTTGTAATATTTGTTTTGGGTACTATATTTGATATTAAATGTTATTGGCTAGGAATTTTAAAAAATTTGAGACCAATTTCAATCGTTGAAAAACATGAATATTGGGCCATTAATATAACAATATTTGTATTGTATTAACTATTATGTACATTGTTATTGGGCTTTTTTATAAGGAAGAAAGAAAAAAAAAACTAATGTAGCCCAAATGACAGGGCCCTCTAAAAAATCTGAAAGGTAGATTTATGTGACACGTATAAAATGACAAACAATTCTGTGACGCATGCAAATGACGTTCGAGAATTCATTTAAAAGGCGAGAAACCCTAAAAAATTAGAGGAAATCTTGCCATTTCACCGTCTCTTGTCGGTGCGCATCTTTTTAGGCTTAACGTTTTTATTTTTCTTTTTTCCTTTTTATTTTACTTGTAGAACTTTCAGCAGCAAACTGTTAGGAGTACCAGGCTTGTAACAATTAAGCGTTTTTCGAAGCAATCGAGGCTCGATCATCAATAGTTTTTGGTAATTTATTCTTTTCTAATATAGATGTTCCACCTTTTAACTTAAAAGTCTTAAACAATGCATTTGATAATTGCTACTTGTCAAGGTCTTTATTTTATACTGTCCTTTTTATTTTTTTAAAGTCTCTGTCACATTGGTTTGTTTGTGTAGCTCTGTTTTGATTTATACCTTGAATTTTCATTATGACTGGAGAAGTTTTAAGTGCATGGGTTATTTGAATTACAAATGAATAATCATTATATTTTTTCGGATTATCATAGCTTTTTGGTGGCAAATTGTCACAAGACTTGGTATTTGCCATAAGAATTTTAACTATTGTTGTTTACATCTCTATCTTTGAGATCTGAAGATAAAGGGGAAGTTGGGTACGGGGACCAAATTTATTTGTTTCTTTATTTTTTATAAGCTAATGTTTAAAAGTTTGTTTAACAACAACAAAATTATTTTTTTTTTTTTTTATCATATTTTGAATAAGTTCATTACTTCAGTTTCATATTTAAGAGAAGCCAAAAGATATGACAACTATTCAAAAAATATAATAATAATAAGAATCATTTTGTTCAGTAAAATTCAGGTTTGCAAACAGTGAAAACACCAGTAGGACTAACATCTTCAAATCATGTTCAGGTATCAAGAAGGAAAAAATATTTTTGGGCAGAACAACAGATAAGTTCTTTCAGTATTAATGTATTTTAATTGTGTTTACATTCATACTGAAATATACATATACTGTAACATATGACTTTTTTAGGTAAATTCAAAAAATACAATTGAATGAATTATTAATTTGAGGGAATCAAACAAAGAATGTCGGGGTTACATTTAAAAAACACGGTGAGAGAAAAAAAAAAGTAACACTTCTAAAACAAATTTTTATTAGAAGTAAGACACTGATCACTTGTGTAATATTTGGTGTTCCAACATCATGATTTTGACCTTTTTTTTTCAATTACGTTGTAGTCGGTCAGCCTCTTAATGATGCTGGAGTTTGTGTAAAAAGAATAAAAAAATAAGACAATGATGAGAGTATATAAAAAAAATATTACTGCTAGAAATATTTGATGAAGGTTTAGAACAATATGATGAGAGTTCAAGAAAAAACAAAATGAATAAAATTTTGGGAGTTTATATACAAAAATTTAGACCCTTTGTTTGCTAAATGTATTAATGCTATTTGTTAGCAATTAATGAAATGATTGGTGATTGATATGCTGTGTTTTATTTGTTTAATTTAGGGAAAAATAACTGATCATTTTTTAAAACCAAATTATCACATTTGCTTGAATCATGGAATAATTAGTTGATTTTAAATTATATAATTAATTAGCTGAATTTTCTAGATAAGCTTTATTTCTGCCGATGTGTGGAATTCTCATTATTTGTGATACTAAATTAATGGGTTAATTTGTAGTGCATGTAGTACAAAATAGATTAATACTGATTTGTTCACAAATTTATTTTGATTTTGTGTATTTGATTGTAGTACCATGTTGTGGTACTATTTGTGTTTTTTTTTTTGTTTTTTGAAAAATTATTTTTTTGTTTTTCATAGTAATAAATGGACTATTTTATAATTTTTTAAAAGGATATTAAAGCATGACACTTTATCTTAAATATTGTCTTTTTTTGATTCATTGTTTTTTGCACCCACGTTATAAATAATTAATTTCATTATATATTATATTATATACTGGAATTTTTGTATTTTTTTTGCAGGTCTAATTAACACTTTAAGAAAAATGAGCTTGTAGAATCTATAATTATTTTTAATTTGATTTTTTAATTTGTACGTGTTGTATTTTATGTTGTTTATTCACTTTTTGTTCGTTATGAGTATTTATTAATTTACGAACAAACTTAAAAAAATTAATTAAAAAAAGGTTTTTGAGTAAAAGAGAGATTATTGATAATTGTAGCTGCTAATTTAAAAAAAAAATGGATATTTAACGTGTAACGGCTAGAATATTGAACGAAGTCAACAATATTTATTGCCACTTATAACAGTCAACTCTTCACCATAATTGATTTGTTTTTAAATAAAGGAAATAAAAAACTGAAAAAATGAATTGTAACGGCTTTGGCGGGAAATGACAGCTAGATAAAATTAAATAGGTTTTCTTTAATGCTAACGAGCCAGTAATTATATATATATAGATATTTAGTGAAGGTTACTTGTTCTGTCTTAATTAATTACTCCCCAATCCCCAGCTTTTATAGGGCAAAGTTGATCGAGCATACATGATTACATGGGCTAGGTGTGGGGGTAAGAGTGTAAAAAACTAAAAACGTATATATATATATATATAAGGACAAATGTCAGATTATGTTGAAAAACCACAAATCCATTTTTTGACTCCAAAACATATAACAATCATGGAAATCTCATAAAAATATACTAGTTTGATCGCGACTGTGCACATCACAACCGACTTTATTATATTGGAGTATTTAATTTTGATAAATTTGATAGCTCTACATAGGCGACTTTATTATATTGTAGTATTTGATTTTGATAAATTTGATAGCTCTACATAGCCGACTTTATTATATTATATTTAATATTTGATATATAAATTTGATAGCTCTACATAGCCGATTTTATTATATTATATTTAATATTTGATAAATAAATTTGATAATTTACATAGCCGACTTTATTATATTATATTTAATTTTGATAAAGTTGGTAGCTATAAAAAGTTTAGTGTGTTTGAAGAAAAATTTTATTATTTAAGCCAAAAAAGTCATC
The DNA here is from genome assembly GCA_902706635.1 of Striga hermonthica. Lineage (NCBI taxonomy): Eukaryota > Viridiplantae > Streptophyta > Magnoliopsida > Lamiales > Orobanchaceae > Striga > Striga hermonthica. Next base: position 11,139,659 of record CACSLK010027833.1, read on the forward strand.
TTTATTGAAAACTGTGAAGAAAAAGACATTTCATTATAAGTTAGAAAAAGAATAAAAAAAAGTAAAAAAAATAAAAAACTTGTATTAATATCTGGCCAATAGAGTTCGAAGTGAAAAAAATATATGCATACTTCCGTTCCTTCATAAAAAAATCCTTGTAGAAGATGATAAGTACATGTTGATGGATGTCAACTATATTTCTCATTCAAATTTTCTATTTTATTGATTTTGAAATTATGTCAATTTATAAATTTATTCGTGTGAAATCATTGAATTTATATGTTATACTCCCTCCGTTTTAAAATGTTTGTCGTTTTGACTTTTTTGATTCATCCATTTTGCTATGTATCTAGACAATATTTGAATCAAAAAAGTCAAAGCGACAAACATTTTAAAAACGGAGGGAGTATAATTTATAGTTGCATGTATTAGGATGATTTAAATTAAACTAGTATGTTGGGATTGATGGAGAACTGAGTTTTGAGTTGTCGATCCTAACAGTAGTATCAGAGCCGAAGGCTCGTTCTATACTCATCTGGAGAGGCGGACACTGCATTCGAGCCCGAGATGTCCAAGGAGGTCAAGGGTGCATCATCCTCTGCATTTATTCCGACAAGGACGGTGATGCCGAACGTCAGACTACCGATGGAGATCTTCGATGGGACCGGTCATTTCAGCATGTCGCAAGACGAGGGCTGGATTGTCTATTTCAGCAAGGCGTCAACATTTCTATTGAAGAAGAGAAGCCAACCGACGTTGACGAGAAAGACTGGAAGAATACCAACTGCTTAGCATATGGAACAATCCTTTCTGTTTGTCGAGTGAGTAAAAGTACGCGTTCAAGAATGAGAACTCTGCTCACACTCTGTGGAAGGCTTTGGAGGATAAATTTCTGAAGAAAAACGGCCAGAACAAGCTTCTCATGAAGAAGCGATTGTTCTGATTTGAGTACCGACATGACTCATCGATGAATGACCACGTCGTTGCATTTAGTCAATTGGTTGCAAATTTGTTGAATTTGGACGTCACATTCAGAGATGAAGATTTGATTCTGATGTTGTTATCATCACCTCCAGACGACTTCGAGCACTTAGAGACTACTCTGCTCCATGGGAAGGACGATGTAACTCTTGCAGTGGCCAGTTCTGCTCTGTATAGCTATGACTTGAGGAAGAAGAACAAGAGTACATGATTAGAGTTCCATATACGAATGCAGTTGGCAGTTTGATGTATGTGATGATGTGTACAATGCCCGACATTTCACAAGCAGTTGGTGTTGTTAGCAGGTATATGCATGACCCTGGTAAAGGTCATTGGCAAGCTGTGAAATGGGTTCTACGGTACATTCATGATACTGTAAACGTTGGATTAGTTTTTGGGCAGGATGAAGTGGGTCAATGTGTAGTTGGATATTGTGATTCTGACTACGTGGGCGATTTGGCTAAGCGAAGATCAAAACTGGATATTTGTTCACTTTTGCAAAAGCTCCAGTTAGTTGGAAATCTACCTTACAGTCAACAGTTGTTTTGTCTACAAGAAAGGCAGAGTATATGGCGGTTACTGGAGCTGTGAAGGAGGCTATTTGGCTTCAAAGTTTGCTTGAAGACTTGCGATTTGGTCAAAAGCACGTCTTAGTGCATTGTGACAGTCAGAGCGCTATTCACTTAGCGAAAAATTAAGTATTTCATGCAAGAACGAAGCATATTAATGTTCGAGAGATTCTAGAAGATGGAACTGTTGTGTTCAAGAAGATCAAGACGACGGAGAATTCTGCAGATATGATGACCAAGGCAGTGACAACAGTCAAGTATGAACACTGTTTAGACTTGACCAACATTTTTCATATTTGAGTTACCGCCGAGAGGCGCATTTGGAGGCACCGCAGCAGTTGAGTTGGATTGAAGAGTTCGAGTGGGAGCAAAATTAGTCAAGGTGGAGAATTGTTAGATTATGATTAATTTTATGTCCCACATTGTTTGTAGTATTTTTAAGTAGTTGGTAACCGAGTTTCCCGGACTCGGGTCGTTCTCAAAGGAAGGTTATTCGGACACGGATTCAAGCAATGATCGACTCACACAAGAAAATAAAATAGAAATCATAAACACTCTACTCGCAATTTGGGGTTTGGATTAAGCTTAAAACTGCAATTTAAGCTAAGACAAAAGCAAGACTCAAACTTTATTGCAAGCAAGACCTCAATTTGCAAGAAAAAGGAATATAAAAGAGAAATAACAAGGTATTCCTAGACCCGAGATGAAAAGAAAGCACTCATAGGTTCGAAAATATGCAATCGAGCAATCGTCACTCGTGATCGATTAATCTCTCAATCAATTCTCGCTCACGCAATCAATAACAATATCACATAATCCCTAGTCTACTAGGATGAATGCATATTCTACTCATGAAAGCTCATACCTCTACCCTAGAAAGATCCAACAAATAAAGACAAAAAAAACTACCGAGATCTTGGACCTTAAACGAAGTCCCCAAGTCTCTAGTGCATCCACGGGAACAAATAAGCCGGAAAGTTGTAATCTTGATGGAGAAATATTACAATAAAAATAGGGTCTTGGAGCCCTTAGAGAGAGAAAGAAAACTGGAGAGAGAAGAGAGTAAAAAACTAAAAAGAAAAATTTAGCAAAAGAGGAATTGTCCCAAAAATACAAAGCACGATGTCTATTTATAGCTACACCACAAACACATACGAAAAACACGCACATTTAATAGGACACTCTCGGGCTCTCCATGAAATCCGCGAGTGGGCGTGGAGGTCCGCAGGCGCACGAGGCTTGGCACGAGGCGGCGCGCGAGATTCGGCACTCGCGAGCACGCGTGGAGGTCCGCGGGCGCGGAATTTAGATACTGAACGCTGGGGACGGACTCTCGACCTCGTGGAACTCTCGGCGGGCTCGCGAGTGCAGTAGGCTACGGCAGGCATGGGCACTCTCGACCTCGCGGCCATTCTCGCGGGCATGCACTGGGCAGCAGGGTGGCACTCTCGAGCTCACGGGGCTCTCCGCAGGCGCGCGGTGCGGGCTCGGTCATGGTCCATTGATGCTCGATTCGCCCTAACTTCTTGCACACATATCCGATTGACTTGAAACTTTGACCCACGCTTCCCAAATCTCGTTCTCCTCGTCTTGGAATGCTCGAATTGATATTGCCGCGCAATTAATATATATGCTCGGAACAACTCGGAAATGCCTCGCGTGGCTCGAACATGGTTCGGGCGACTCAAAAATATCTCGAAAATGGCTCTTCTTCCCAAGATCGAATAATGTGGACCTAAACAACACCAAAAAGACAAGAAAAGTACGCCGAAGCACAAAAACACAATACGAGAATAGAAATGCACGAAACACGATAAAATAGACCGGTTGACACTAAAACGAACCTAAAAACACTAAACTCGAGCACATAAAACATACGAAAATAAGCACAAAAACACAATAAACACACATCAAATATGTACCAAAGATGTGTAGGATCTTTTTAGTATAAATAAATCTCTTGCCTTTTGGATTACAACGACACTTTATTCTATTTTCTCAAGAAAATTTTTAATTAAAGACATCTTAATTTATGAATTATTTAACTCTGGGTTCTTACTATGCTATGTAGTATTGGTTTCGTTGTCATCTTCATTGATATTCTACATTTAATTTGTCTTCTTGCGCATTTTATTTATGGACAAAGTGGTGGTCGTTGTACCACTTTTATATAAATTGTTAATTAATTACTATTGTTTGTGTTGGACATCTCCAAATGAAAGAAAATATTTTATTTGAATTGTAGTTTTAACATTTAAATTAAGTTATCGTGTTTATGCATTTGAAATTGCTCTTGATGATGTAATATATTTATGGCATGACCAACATCTCAAGTGGTAAGCAGCTTGATGTCGCTTAATCAAGGTTTCGGGTTCGAATCCTTGTAGATGCAGAAAATCATTGTTGGGAGACTCACTCACCACTGCCAAGTGTGCGACCCGGGTCGACCAACGGATTAGTCGGGACATAATTCCAGAACCGTAGCTGGCTAACAAAAAAAAAAATATATATATATTTATGACATGACAATATTCTTCGTTATATATATTTTATTATTTCTCGTGTGTTTGTCACTTGTGTAAATTCCATCATATATATATATATTTCTTTGGGAATATATATCCTCATTAGCTTAATCTTAACAGATGTTATAATGAGCCGATCGATCGATGTGTTTAATAGCTAGATGGATGCCGAAAAATCTCAAAATATTCGTCCTCTGCACACAACATAAAGAAATTTAACAACATTCAGACATAGATAATATATTTATATAAAATTTAGTTCATTGATGCTGTATATATATATATATATATATGATATAAGGATGAATACATATTGATCCAACAGTCTGACGCACACGTACACATACGAACAAAAAAAAAAAAGGAACTACGTACCAAGTACCAACTAATTGGAGAAAGTCGCAAATTTTGTTTTGTGATTTGATTAATTAGTGAGTATTAATTTTGGAGAAATGTTACGGTCCCATTACGGAAACATTTCGTCGGGATTTGTAACTGTTAGATCAACTGTCTCTGACGATTACATGATGATCTAACGGTTATAAATCTCGACGGAATATGATTTCGTAACGGGACCGTATCATTTTTCATTAATTTTGTGCAGTTTGATAAAATTACTGGGCGGCGAAATTATGTTGCCATATCTATCTCAATAAATTACAGGATAAATGTATAATCTATTATTTTTTTTTTCCAAAATATAAAAATAAAATTGAATAATTAAAATCGGGCTATAAATGAAATACCTGAAAGAAAAATTGCGAGCCATGTTTTAAATACCGGTTCGTACCGGCCGGTATTACCGGTAATACCGGATACCGGTGGTCCGACCGGTACATTTACACTCAAAATACCGTTTTGGCCAAAATACCG
>CACSLK010027833.1:11173105-11187052 GCA_902706635.1 Striga hermonthica
CCACGAGTATCTACTCGGAACGTAGAATTTTTCTACAATATTTAATTCAACTCAAATTAAATATTTAGCCATAAAAAATTCAGTCAAAACCGGGTCAAACCCAAGTTTTACAACTGATTTTTCCAACATTATTTGGAGAGGCTCGTGTGAGAAACGGAAGCTCAGCCTCGTCAAATAGGACGAGATTGTGTATGGCAAAGGAACATGACGGCTTGGGCCTAAAAAAGCAACGGCTAATGAATGAGGCTATGCTCATGAAATTAGGATGGCAATTCCTTACGAATCCGAATGCTTTATGGGTACAACTATGGAAAGCCAAGTAAGGTAACAACCCGTTTGATGATAACACTGGAAATCGGAGACCCTGCTCGGCGACCTTTCACTCTGTTCGCAAAATCTGGAAGCACGTCGTGAGTGGGGCTCACTGGGCGATTCGAGATGGAGAGACGACAAAATTTTGGACTGATAAATGGCTTAACTCGGACACCATCTTGCAGGCTGTTGCCACTGCCCAAGTACCGCCGGAATTCCTGGAGAAGAACGTTCGCCTTTTTGCCTCGGATGGGGGAACGTGGCGCTGGGACTTGTTTACCCACCTCGTGCCTTCCTCGGTGCTGCTTGCAAATTGCGACGATCCCGCCGCCGCGAGAAGCCCTCGGTCATGATCAACTTGATTGGGGTTTCTCAGCCACCGGCAAGTTCACCACTAGCTCGACATATGAGATGTTAGACGATGCAGATCCGTCGCGGGTGTGCCCGCGGCCTTTATGGCAGGCGGTTTGGCGGTGGCCGTGCCCTCAAAGAATCTGGAATTTCCTTTGGCTCCTGGCTAAAAACCGTTTGCTAACTTACGTGGAAAGACGTAGGCGGCACTTGAGTCCCTCGGGCCTATGTGAGGTTTGTAATCCAGGTGAGGAAACTATTTTACATGTGTGTCGTGAGTGCCCTCTGGCCGCCGAGCTTTAGAAACGAGTTCTGCCAAGATAAGCCCACCATGCTTTCTTCTCCTCGCATTTAGAACAGTGGCTTCTCTCGAATCTGGTACACTCGTCGCGAAATATAGGGGTTGATGACTGGGCTTGTACTTTTGGGGTGGTCGTGTGGAAGTTATGGAGATGGAGAAATGAGTATGTCTTCCAAGGCAAGAAACGGGATGTTACCGGCGGGCTCCATGAAGTGTCCACTTACATCAAGGGGATGGCGCATGTGAGTGTTGGAGCCCACAAGCTCGGGGAGACGGGACGCTCGAGAACATCACAATGGATACGTTGGGTGAAGCCTTTATCGGGAAGGGTCAAAGTAAATTCAGGCGATTCTTTTAATCCGTCGACTGGCATGGGTTGTGCAGGAGGACTGATTCGGGATGAAGAAGGTCACTGGTTTGGAGGGTTCACGATGAATATAGGCGTTTGTTCGATCATGACGGCGGAATTATGGGGCTTATTTCGGGGACTCTCCTTAGCATGGAGTTTGGGGCATCACCACGTAGAAGTTGAGGTGGATAATGCTAGTGCCGTAGCCTTCGCTACATCTCTTGAAGATGCTCCGGGAGTGCATGCAGGCCTAGGGGTGCACAAACTGTGGTTAACCGACCGAAACCAAAAAATTTGTTCAGTTTTCAGTTACTAGTTTTCCAATATTTCAGTTTTTGGTTCGGTTTGGCTATAATCTGTCAGTTAACCGAACCGAACCGAAAACCGATAATATCCATATACTATAAAAGGCCCAGTATATATGATGTATTATGAAAGCCCAAAAGCTGCAACAAGCAGGCCCAATACATTATCACTCGACACTCATCTTCCATCGGGCATCGACCCATATTCACAATTTGTCAGATAAATCGTCCAAAATCAGAATCGCTCTCGCTCTGTCGCTCTCGCTCTGTCGCTCTCGCTCTGTCGCTCTCGCTCATCCTCCAAAAACCCTACCTAGCGTCAGCCGTCACTCGTCAGATACAGAAACAGAATCGCTCTCACTCATCTTCTCCGCACGTCCGCCGCGACGGCGACGCACACAATCACCTGCTCCATCTCCGGCGTCGACGCTCTGAAGTCCGATTTCCCAAATCGCCGCTTTCTGAGACGCTGAGTACTTAAATCCTAAATCGCCTCGCCCTGTCGCTCGGTCCTCCTGCTCCCGCACACACTCCACCAGCAGGCTGTCAGTCGACGGCGAAGCTCGTCTTCTCAAATGAGTTCTCCACCTAAATCCTAGTATATATTGCTATTTGTAAATTTTATTTTTGTCATTTCTCTATTTTATCGGATAACCGATAACCGAACCGAAAAAACCGATAAGTTTTCGGTTTGAAACCGAACCGAACCGAACCGTAGTTTTCGGTTCGGTTTTCGGTTTGAATACTGGACAAACCGAAAATTCGATTAACCGAATTTTTCGGTCGGTTCGGTTCGGTTTAAACCGTTTGTGCAGCCCAATGCAGGCCTAGTAGCGGGTATCAAGGAACTACTACGTAGACCGTGGGCGGTTACTATGAAACACGTCTTCCGTGAAGCGAATTTTGCGATTCCTGGCCTCCTTCGCGGCGGAAGGCCCTTTGGGTTACCGATTCTTTCAGGATCCACCGGAGGGGATTCGTCATTGGTTACACCATAATCTAGTTGGCGTGGCCTATCGACGATCCACTTGCAATCTAGCTTCCTAGCCGTGTAGCCTCATCCATTGTACCAAAAAAAAAAAAAAAATATTTATATTTTTCAAAACAAAAATGAATATTTTATAATGTGAAAATACCAACTGTTTTTTTTTTTTTTTTTTTTCAAAACGAATATAACCAACTAATATGTTTGACTAAAATAACTTAGAACGTACTTATGTTTGACTTTTTTTTACTGTAATTAATGTGAAACCAACTCGTATTGATTACAACGTAATGCGAGTTGGGTACATATATTCCCGGTGTTATTATCATGTCATAATTTTTGACCATGGAAAATGAAAATTAGAATAATCTTTATTGACCTTAATTAAAAACAATGGGATATTATAATTTTAACAGTAATAATACTGAGCTGTCTAACATTTATATTCACAAAATCAATGTCCTCTCCTTGAAATCAAGTGACGTTACATATGTCAAGTTGCTAAACTTTATGAGTTATTTAATTGATATTTTAATTTGTTTTTTTTTTTTAAAATATGAGTTATCTAACTTATTTAATACTTGTTAGATTTTTTAGGAGTTTTTATATTTAAAAGGGGCGTATTCATTTGAAATTTCTAAATATTTTTTTCAAATATCATAAATTCTGGTGTATTTAAGTTTTTAAAAGTATCATGTTATTATTTGTTTGAGATTTTAGAAAGTCTTATAAAATCTTTAGTTATTTCGTGTATTAGTTTGAGATTTTGAGTGACATTTTGAGACTTTTGAGATTTGAGATTTTTTAAGATTTTTTGAGTTACGAGCAATCATGTGAAATCTTAAGTTTGAAGGTAGTATTTTGAATGAGATTTTCTATATTTTTTTTTCTTTTGAAAATCCCAATAAATCTTAATAAATCATAGTATCAAATAAGTTAAAAACATACGAATTTCATAAGACTTTTTTAAATCTCAAATGAATAACTCGAGACTTTTAAATTAAATACACTAAGATTTCCAAAATTTAAAAAAAAAAAAAACTTTAGAAATTCCAAACGAATTGAGTCTAGGATTTGTGTAGACAAATTTCATAGGATTTTTCATAAATTTGAAAATAATAAAAACTCTCAAAATGTGACTCAATATCCTAAGCTAATACACCCCTAAGGTATTTATGGATTTCACTTAAATCCACAAAGCTTAAAAAATATGGATTTAGAAAAATCTTAGTGGGGTTTATTAATTTATGATTTTTAAAAACTTAATTAAAATTTATAAATTTTGGTAAATTTAATTTAAACTTTTATTACAAAGTCTAAATTAAATATAGATTTTTAAATAGTCAAGGCATGTTTAATTTACTTAATATTGAAATTTGTTAGTAAAGATTTACTGACACTTCAGACACAAATCATATATGCCAAATTTAACCACCAAATCCCAACTTAAACTTATAAATATTTCACTAAAATCAACATTTTCCTAAAAAAAAAAACCTTGAATTTATTAAAATATTAAAAAAAAATCACCCAAAATCTCAAATGAAACTCACTTTAAAATGTCATTCAATATACATTTCTTAATAATAATTCATTGATTGAATCAATGTTTTGAAATTGAAACTCACTTTAAAATGTCATTCAATATACATTTCTTAATAATAATTCATTGATTGAATCAATGTTTTGAAATTGTTGGATCGATAATTTTTTATTAATATTTCTAAACATTATATAGTATTTTAGATGATAAACTTAATTTATACAACCGTTATTAATTACATATATAAAATCATCTAAAATTGGTTATTATACAAATACATAATTATTAAATTTTAATTACTTAAAAGTACATATATTCATTCACATTAAAAATACATATTTAGAAAACAATGGAAAATTTTATTTTCTAAATAATAAATATTTAATTATTTAAAATTATATGTATTCATTTATGTTAAAAAAAAAAAAAAAACTTTTTTAAACATGTTGAAAGCAATTTTATAAAAAATAAATAAACAAATCGGCCTAACTGACCAATTTCGAGCTGCTCTCGATAAATTTCCTTGCATTTTTTAAGATCGAGTTGATCAGGTGATCGATTCTTAATCTAACCTATCGGACTGACGGGTTTGTTCAAACTACTCAATGTTTTTTTTTTTTCTTTTTCTTTTTTTTTTTGAGGATATAAAGTCAATCCCAAATTCCCAATATATACCATATATCATAATATAAATCATTCCAAATCAATTTAAGCTATGATAATTAAAAAATAAAACTGATACTTATCCAATATAATTAAGAAGAGTAATGCTATAGGTACATAATGTTGTAAATAGAGGTGTACATAACACTCACATTGAGTGTGACTTATTAAAATAAAAAAATCAAGTGAACCCCACTACATGTGAGTGTTATGTACATCTTTATGTACATTTATTATGTACATGTAGCATTTTTCAATTAAGAAATAAGAATACAAAACACTAGCACTGTCAAAACGGGCCATGGCCCGCGGGTTGGCCCGCCCGCCCGCCTAAACGGACGGGCTTGGGCCTTTGCTTGGCCAACCCGTTCAATCGCGGGCCTATTTGGCCCGCCCCTGGCGCGGGCCGGGACGGGCCGGACCGCGGGCCAGCCCATTTTTTTTTTTAAATGACAAGTATTGTACATTGTATTCTTTTTTTTTTGCCTTGAATTTAATTGTATAATATAAATATGAAATAAAATGTAATTTTTTTTTTATGACAAGTATTGTATTATTTTTTTTTCTCGAATTTAATTGTATAATATAAATATGAAATAAAAATGTAAAGACGTGAAGAATTTGAGCAAGGTAGAGATTTGATGGAGCTGACAAAACATTGGTCGTCCACTTTTAAATGTCTCAATCCAATCACTTTCCTTAATATAGCATAATAGCAACAACAATTTTTAAAAATAGTCAATTATTAAAGGATGAACGTTTTTAATTTCATTTTGCATTTTACCACAATCAATCACAATATATGGTCACCATCGAGATCAAAATGTTGTACAAGTAATTCTATTCTCATTGTTCATTTTTTCCTTTTAAATTTTTGAATTTAAAAACCAAAATTGCATTATAAATTGCAAAAAAAATAATAATAACAATAAAAAAAACAGTAAGTAAAAAAAAAAAAAAACGCCGGTGGGCCGATTTGGCCCGCGGGCTAATGCGGGCGGGCTACGGGCCATGAATTTTCCAACCCGTAGAAATGCGGGCCATTTTTGGCCCGCCCCGTTTGAACCGCGGGTCAGCGCGGGCCGGACCGGCCCAGCCCGTTTGACAGTAATAAAAACACAAAGACTAGAGAAGATCCTCATCACCTACTTTGGGGACATTTTGCAGAGCAATAATTTACAATTTTTACACACACACAACACAAAGAATGCAAAAAATTTACAATCTGATTGAAGTGACCCACCACCACCACCATTACTCACAAGCTCTGCAATTGCAAACACCCTTTACCTTTCATTTTCTTGTTTGACAAAACATTGTAGTAATAAATTATGATTTCTTTATTTATTTTAATAATATCAGGCCTAGAGAAAATAAACCCCACAAACCAACACACAGTACACTACACACACTCTCAAATCTCAAGTCATTGAGAATTGAGATACAATCCATCTGTCTCTATCTTCGTATAAAGTAGTGGGTTGCATTTCCTTTTCGTTTCTTTTGGGTTTTTTTTGTTAGGAAAGATCACATTTTGAAGTTTGAAAAAAAAAAAATTAATCTTTTATCATATTTATTATATATATATATATATGGCGTGGGGTTTTTTATTGAATTTATCAGTCCCTTTTGTCTTCTCTTTGTGGGGTTTGAGCAGATTAGACCGAACTCATTAAGTATTCAAAGTTTTCTTGGTTGAAGGGATTCTGCATTTTATGCTGCCATCTTCAAATTGAGGTACGAATCATTAAATTACAAGGAGTTGATGATTCGCATTTGTCTCTTGAAATAATTTTCGTGGGATTTTAGGGTTTGATTTTTAACGTTTGTTTTTGGGATTGATTTGTTTGTGTAAAGATCCTTGCTTTTTTTTTTTTTGCTGAATTCATACTAGTATTGGGAAATGGTGTATTGGGGAAATGCTAAAGTCCCGTTACGGAACCATTCCGAGTTAGATCATGTAACCGTAGTGTATCTAACGGTTACAAACTCCAACGGAATGATTCCGTAACGGGACCGTAGAATCTCCCTGTTGTATGGATAGGTTGATATTTTGTTCCTCTAACTTGGCTTTGGTGAAGTTCTTGTAGGGGAGATGAAATTTTAGTTAATGTGGTTTGTGTGTAGGTGAGCTATTTCTTGGTTTTATATACAGTATGTTTCACCTAAAATCTTAAGAAAATCACTTGTCTTTTTTGAGAGGTGCATATTGGCCATTTGATTTTCTTGAATCAAAATAATGTTCAAATTTATTTTTTGTTTGGAAACTGATAATTTGTTTCCACATCCCAAAATAAATTAAAAACAAATATTTCTTTTTTTTTTTCCTTTCCTTATTTTTTTTTTAAATAATCCTAAAAGTTCTTGATTTTATTTTTTTATTTTTTTTTTGGGTATTTTTTGTGAGTAGATCTGCATTACTTGTGTTAAATTTCTTATATTTAGTGCATCTTATAGCAACTAAATTACAAACAAGAATGTGCAACACTTGCAATCTCTTATTTGGAATAGTGGCATATGCTTTTGTGCTGATTAACATTTTTCAATTTTTTTTTCCTTGCTCTACGGTTTGCAGTTTGGAGCCCGGTAAAATTCGGGATAAATAACCCAAAGAGGTTGCTCTTGAATTATATAAAATGGAGAACTATGATGTCTTGGAGCAGATTGGGAAAGGCTCCTTCGGTTCTGCATTGCTTGTTAGACATAAACAAGAGAAGAAGAAGTGAGAAAAAAATACATACATGCCAACAGACAGCTAAAATTCATAATTTAAGATCACAAAATGATTTTTTTTTTTTTTTATGATTGTAATTTATGTGCATAAATATCTGATTTATTTAAACTTGTTTTTTTTTTTCTGCTCAATTTTGAAAAGGTATGTTCTGAAGAAAATCCGCCTTGCTCGACAGACTGATAGAACACGTAGATCTGCTCGCCAGGAGGTGCCTGTTTGATTTGCGATATTCTGCAAACAGTTTTATATTGGACACAATAATTAATGCATATACACCTCACAGTTCAAATAAAATATGCCAACTTTCATTCATCCCTTAGTATATATTGTAATTGTGAATTTTTCGTGTTTTTACTGTCAAAGATGGAGCTCATTTCCAGAGTTCGAAATCCGTATATTGTCGAGTACAAAGACTCCTGGGTGGAAAGGGTATGTACAGAATGCATGAAAAACAATTTACCCCACAGTAATGGCAATTTTGACTGTTTACATGGATTTTTTCGGCAGGGTTGTTACGTTTGCATTGTGATCGGGTACTGTGAGGGTGGAGACATGTGAGTTGCCTTTTTATCAAAAAAAAAAAAAAAAGGCAATCGAAAAATCATTGATTTGAATATGTTGTAGATTTTTTATTTTTTATTTTCTGAATTTTTGGAGTTTTTGTTAATATATTTAGGGCTGAAGCCATTAAAAAGGCCAATGGAGTTCATTTTTCCGAGGAGGTTGTTCTATGAGCTCTGCTTTAATGCTCGTTTTTTTTTTCTCTGCTCATTTATGATATTAATCTGCATTATATTTTCTGAATTATGTACAGAAACTTTGCAAGTGGCTGGTACAACTATTGATAGCGCTCGATTACTTGCACACTAACCACATTCTACACCGTGATGTGAAGGTGTAATATTATGCGGCCTTTTTAACCTAATGTAAAGCAATGAATATTAATACATAACTAAATTCCCTTTTCATTTCTTTTCATTTCAGTGTTCAAACATATTTCTGACGAAAGATCAGGACATACGTTTAGGTAACCAATTATGTTATTATTATTATTTCTTTATGTCTGCTAATCTTTGATGGGATTTGAAATAATTCGGTTATTTTTTTTCAGGGGATTTTGGTCTTGCTAAAATATTAACCTCTGACGAACTAGCTTCTTCTGTGAGTAATAATGACACTACAATGCAAAGCTTTTCAAGATTTTTCCTTATTTCCATAAGTTAAATTTGTCTTATATCTGATATATATTGCAGGTTGTGGGCACACCGAGTTATATGTGCCCCGAGCTTCTTGCTGATATACCATATGGTTCAAAATCGGATATTTGGTCCTTGGGTAAAAATTTCAAAGGATCATTTTATTTTGCTGTACACTCGGTTATACATTTAATTTCTTTTATGATTATTTTCATACTCTCAAAACGCCTTCTCCAGGATGCTGCATTTATGAAATGGCTGCTCACAAGCCTGCATTTAAAGCCTTTGTAAGTAAAAAGCGCATTACGATTTAGGTATTTATCTTGATATTGATACACGTTTGTGCGAACGGAAACCATGTTAAGCCATTTATATAAATGGCGCACTTGATAAATTGGGTTAGAGCAAGTAAGCAACTAACTAAGGAGAACTCCCACATTTATCCGAAAGGCTTGTGAAAAATGGAAGTTCGATATTTTTTCCGCTGATGATGTAATTTGCTCCATGAACAGGATATACAAGGTCTGATCAACAAAATAAATAAATCCATAGTAGCTCCACTTCCAACCATGTATTCTGGTCCCTTGTAAGTCTTGTGGATTTGTTCGTTTTCATTCAAGTCTGCACAAACAGTAAAATTATTTTTGGTCGATATAACTCTTGTCACTTTCGCCAACTCACGTCTTTCATTTTCCCAGCCGTGGGCTCGTTAAGAGTATGCTCCGCAAAAATCCCGAGATTAGACCGAGTGTACGATCAATATTCTTTCCCTAGAACTTTTGAGATTGGTATATTTTGCTCGGCAAAAATGCATTTTTAGTCACCTCATAGCAATTTTTGTCCCAACATTCGAACTTTTCGTCTTTTTGGTCGTGTGATTTTATATTTTGCTGAGGACTGAAATTGCAACAAAATTCTAAATTACAATACTTAAGGGCTTGATTGTTTATGAATTAATTTGTTCAAATTGAGTTATTTTGGTTAACTATAGTTAATTTTGAAAAATGTGGTATGGTTAATTGTAGTGAAATTTTAAGAATGTATTAAAATAATATTTAAAATAAAATAGTTAAAATTGATTTGATGTAAAGGAAAGAGATAAATGATTGGAAATTATTGGAAATGATAGGTAGTTAAAATTATGTGAGTGGATGAATAGTAAATTAAAGTTGATGTGATGTGTAAGAATGATTTGTTTGTATTATTTAATTATATGAATTATATTAAAGATAGTGGGGTTGGGTTAAAGTTGAGTTAGATTTTGAGTTGAAATAAAAGTGAGTAAATTATTTTGTAAACAATCACCCTCTAAACTACTAATCGAAAATCTGGGAATTTGAGAATTTGTTGCAATTTGAGGACTGAACGCGGTAATATTAAATCACGGGACCAAAAAGCAAGCGAAATGTTAGAAGTTTGAGACTAAAATTGTTGTCTCAAAAATTGTTATGCCATTAAACCATCATGGCTAAAAATGAATTTTGCCTACTTTGTTCCTTCCGTTTTTATTTATTTCGCTTTATATTTTTGTTTTCCAGGCTGCAGATTTGCTGAAAAGTCCGCTTCTTCGCCCCTATATACTCGACATTCATCTCAAATCCAACAATCTCAGACGACACACTTTTCCACCTCAATCATCAGAACCTAATTTTGTCAAGAAAACGAGATTTACAGAGTATGAAGCTGTTGTCAAAAGGGAGAAACTTCTATCGTTCGGCAATGATAGGGCTCTTAATCCCAGCATGTTCGGCAATGATAGGGCTCTTAATCCCAGCATGTTCGGCAATGATAGGGCTCTTAATCCCAGCATATCGGAAAATGACCTGAATACTCATTGTTCCTCTGAAAGAGCTCGCAAATCCTTGAGCCAATTGAATGAGAAATTATCCGACATTTCAGTCGAGGACATGGGTGTAAAGAAACCGGTTACGGCAAAATTCTCAGCATTGAAATCCCCAAGAATGGTTTCGACGAAAGCTTATAATGCCAATCCCAGAAGACAGCCGTTGACTCCTTCGAGAATATCAAATCCTGGATCAACTCGTGAATTGGTTTGTTTTCCTTTTTTTTTTAAGTCCTTGACTATTTTCTTTTAATAATATTTTCGCACTTAGTCTTTTAAATACAAAAGAAAAGTATCGTCACATCATTCTCACACGTCACATCAACTTTAATTCACTGTTCATCCACTCACATAAATTTAACTACTCATCACTTCCAATCATCTCTATTACGTCAAATCAATTTTAGTCGTTTTATTTTAAATATTATTTTAATACAAAAACTCAAATACCACTACTCAAACCTAACTCAGCCAACTTTTCCGAAATTAATTGTGTTGGTTTGCTTCTCCGCGCATTTCTTTTCATGTTGTTCTTTTTCCTTGACCCGAAATCGAATCGAAATACATACGCATTTGTGTGTGTGTAGCTCCCGGTTTCACACACCCCGGCCCGAAAGCCCTCCCTCCCAATATCAAGACGGGCTTCCCCTAACACTCCCGGCCCGAACCTTCTCTCTGGGCCCGTTTCCCCAGACGTGTCGGTCAACGCCCCGCGAATGGACAAGATGGTCGACGAGCTCCCGATCCTTTCCGGGCCCCGCCGGGCCTCCTCGGTTTCCGCCACTAAGGACAATATCACGAGCGAGTGGTCGGAGAACGGCCGGTCGTCCTCCGACAACTCGCAGCGGGTTCGCAGGTTCAACACGCGGTCTTACCAACAGCGGGCGGAAGCTCTCGAGGGGCTGCTCGAGTTCAGCGCGCAGCTGCTGCAGCAAGAGAGGTTTGACGAGCTGCAGGTCCTGCTGAGACCGTTCGGGCCAGAGAAGGTGTCCCCGAGAGAGACCGCCATTTGGCTAACAAAGAGCTTCAAAGAAAATGTCGTATGATTTGGGCCGGGCCCTCGCCGCTTGTAGATTTAACGGGCTTTCTATAGTAGGAAATTGATGTGGATCAGGCCTTTGATGTAGATTAATGAGGCCTTTTTTTTTTTTTTTTTTTTTTAAGTGTTTTAAATACCGTATCGGAGTTGTAACGGTCTAGCCACGGGTAAGCATTATGTGCATGAATGACTTGTTCGTGTTAGAAGTATAACTAAAGGAGCTCTTGCTATTGAATAATGTCTCTTGTAATATCACGCTTTTAAAAAGATAAAAAAATAGTATATTTTTTTGATTAACTAAACTAGTAGTCATTTTGTCATGTAAAATGATACAATTATCTTTATTATCACAATTTGTTTTTAGAAATTCGATTTTTGGTAGTGAGAATAATTATGTCATTTCATTTCACAATAACTATTATTTTTACTTCAAAAAAAAATGATATTTTCGCATTTGTTAATTGGCTATAAAACTGAGTAATTGTTGTCCCTATTGTGTGTTTCTTGAGGTGTGCAATGAAAATTGTGTAAGCTATGAAATTTCTAGTTGAAATACTACACTATGTTACAAAATTTAATATAAACATTAAATTTTATAAAATATTGCACTGTGTTGGAAAAATAATATAAACATTGAAATTTATAAATAACACGTCGTTTTATGACATCATTTTATCCACGTAATAACTAATTGTACTTTCATGAAAATTCAGTACACCAGTATTGTTTTGAAGTTTGAATTTCAAAGTACGTTAAAATTGGTTAGTATAAAACAAATTATTTTTTTTTGAAGTTTATATTTTCAATATAGTTGTTTCAGTTCAATTAACATATTTGACATCTAACCAAAAAAATTAAAATAAAAATTGTGTGAGTTATTCTAAAAAGAACTTGTAATATCTAAATAACGTTCTATAGTATTTATGTTATTCTAAAAAAAAAAAAACCTTGTAGCATCTAAATAACCTTCTACAATATTTTTGAATCAAATCATTCATATATCAATATATTACAAATAACAAAACGTACATAAATAACAAAACTTATATAAATAACAAAACAGGAAAAAAAACTATTACCTTTCAATAGTAAACATGTATAAATAAGAGTGTAAACGTATATAAATAAGATAACCCAGTGTGTAATTGAGTGATATGCATAAATAATAAAATGTACATAGATATATAAATAATAAAATAAGAGAAACTAATAAATTGTTGAGTAGACAAATTTATGTTCAACATGTATGATTGATGAAATTGACCAAATTATGCCATTGTTTTGTTTTAGGACATTTGGGTGATACTTTATCGTTATTATGTACATTTTTTTTCTTTTAATTATGTTAGTTTGAAAATGCAAAATTATTGTAAAATATTGTATAGGTGATTGGAAATAAAG
Organism: Striga hermonthica; assembly: GCA_902706635.1. Classification (NCBI taxonomy): domain Eukaryota; kingdom Viridiplantae; phylum Streptophyta; class Magnoliopsida; order Lamiales; family Orobanchaceae; genus Striga; species Striga hermonthica. The sequence goes on from CACSLK010027833.1 coordinate 11,186,128, forward strand.
AATAGTGCAACAAATTTTTTATTTATTTTTTTAAATCGCATTGGATTTGTGGTGAAATTTGAAAAGAAATTAAAAATTACATTTAAGAATAAATTCAAATGTGATGGATTAACATATTTCGACATCGGATAGTTAGAAAAGTAAGAGAGCTCGGAGCTTAATCATATTTAAGAATCTAATAAATTATCCAGTGCAGAAAATGGGACCCCGGGTCAAACTCATGTCCAACACCCAAGGGGCGGATATCATATGATGATACTCCACACCCAAGGGGCGGATATCATATGATGATACTCCGACCTCGAGCGTCATAAGAGTCGGGGGGGAAGTTAATGCTTTACGGAAGACGAGTGTAATGTCCCAAATATTTTTAGTATTTATGGAGTTCGATTTTATATCCATAAATAACAAGTGTTCTTATTTGATACATTATTATTATTATTTAAATTAAATTGAGTAATTAGTATTAAATCTAAATTATTGAGAATTTATTCGATTTTTAATATTAAAATCGGATTTATTTAGTCCAAGTATGAGTTTTATTTTTAAGGTAAAACCGAGTCTTGGAATAATCAGAACCCTAGTTTTCTTATCCACTATAAACCGGCGACCTCCATCTCCTCTGGCGAAGCTCACCTCCACGCCGATGCCACTGTAGCCGTTCGAGAGGCCTTCCTCACGGCGTCGCAACTCCTTCTCGTTCATGAGAAGCCGCCGATGCAGCTCTCTCTCCTCGCAGCCGTCGCAGCTCACAGCCTCTCGACGCGGACGAAGCCCGCTGCAGCTCCGACCAGCTCTAATCCATAGCTCCTCCGCCCATTAAGCTCGCCACCACCTTGAGCTTCCATTTCCGACGAGTTCTCGACGAAATCCACGCTGGCGAGCCCTCACCCGCACCGTCCACCTCAGCCTCGCCGCAAATCCC
>CACSLK010027833.1:11199581-11218860 GCA_902706635.1 Striga hermonthica
AAAAAAAAAAAAAAAAAAATGCTTGTGTTTTTAACGTTTTGCATGTGTTTTCTTGTGTTTGTTATTAGTCGAGTATTTAATCATCCAGTGTGAAAATTAGATATTTGGTATAATTTTAATATAATGTATGTATTGTAGTTTCGTAGATTTCATTTTATTTAGCTGATTTGATTCAGCTAATATAGGTATTTGCTAGTCTTTAATTAATAATTATCTTATTTATAATCTATCATTATATAAAAAGAATAATTTTTTTATAAATTTAGAAAATTTTTTTGCCATAATCATTAAATATATCCTATATATAGTATTTGTTTGACAATTTTGAAAAGGCACAAATACTGGCTCTTTAATTGTATTGTTTCCTTAATTCTAGCTTGCGACAATAAATTCGCTTGCAAAAATAAATCTGATAGGCTTTTGGCCTAAACTTTCCCACAAAAAAATCAGAATTTTTGTTTTTTTGGAATTTTTGTTTTTTTTATTTTTATCAGAATCGGAACAATGTAATCTTACAGAATCTCATCACATAAATATTGGCTTTTGGTTCATACACTATATCGGACGGTACAAAAAATCTCATTAATGTATACCGGCCTAAAAGATATCATAGTAATCTATTAATATATAATAAGAATTAACTTAATTCACTTTTAGTAATTTATTCCCGCCAAAAACATTAATTATTGCCTAAAAATAGCTAGCATTAATTGCAATACATAATATGAAAGAAATCATAAAAATATTCTATGCAAAAATAATATAGAGATGACAATTAATGTAAATTGAAAGCTAAATAAAAATTACCATATATAAAAAAATAATCTATGTCTATATCTATATAAAAAGATTTACCATTTTTAAAAAATGATAGGTCAACCCTTTGGTCAATTCAGACATCATTAATTAGTTTTCTTTAATGACAATCTTTTTTTTTTAATTACTTAATAATTGACGGAGGCCCATTTTTTTTGGGAAAAAATTGATTTTTTTTTTTTTTAAATTACTTAATACTTTACGAAAAAAACGGCATAATATAATATTATAACACATATCACGATAACGTAAAATTTTGTACGTGTAAGTAAATAACAATTCTAATTGTTTTAAAAAAAATCTTTTATTTTTTACTAACGGATCATGTCCGCTGGCTATTAACAAATTACAATACTATTGAGAGCTGATTATATTTTGCGCCCCGGTATTGATCTCCAGTGATAGCATGGTGGAATTTTCTTGATTTGGAGAGCTGATCATATTGTGTACTATGGATATGATAAAATAATAAAATTCCAATAAATATAAATTTTTAGATAGGATTTAAAAAAACAAATAATCTCTTATATGAAAGGATTTACTATTCAAAATACACATTATCCAGACTTAATTTTCAAATAAAAAAATGCATTAATTGTCAATGACTGAGTAAACAACCCGCAGATTAAGCTAACGAAATAATTAGTTCGGATTTTACGCAATTTAAAATTTATCATTTATCAACTAAAACTGCACAAAAATTTCCTTTATTGGACAAAGGTTGCCGAAATAAGAACACACAAAATAAAAATGACAAGTGCAAATTGCATGAATATTATTGTAAAAGATATTTGCCATTTTAATATTTTTTTTCAATCATACCAATAATTGCACGAATATTACTGCTAAAAATACATATTTAATATTTTGGTTTCAAACACATCAAATAATTTTGTAGTAATATTTAAAATTTATATGGAGCTAATTTAAAATTATTATCTAAGTTCCAACGGCAGCCGTTCCTTCGGATCCTATGGTTCTATTTAAGAGTCAGGGTCGTATCGTGTATTGACATGTTCATAAAGAAATCGATTTTAGTCACGATCAATTATGTTGTTGTTTTACGTGTTAGTAATAGATAAATAAGAGTCAGGGTTAGTCTTTATCATGCGTTGACATGTTCTTAAATAAATTAGTTTTTAGTCACGACCAATTATATGTTGTTATTTCGCGTGTAAGTAATAGATAAGTGGTTGAAAATATTAATTTGTCGGGATGACGAGTTGCTTTGTTATCAAACAAATAATGTTGTGTACAATTAAGTTTTTAATAATATATTATTTTTTTCATGAGGAACATTATATTATTTGATATTTCTCTACAAATTATCACTATTTTTTTTATTAATACACTTCAATTGTATAATATTCTTTAAAATAAATACAGTCCGTGCATAGCACGGGGTACATACTAGTCTTACAGAATAAGGTAGATTTAAAAAATCTTATCTCTTATGTATCTACTCTAACATATTTTTTTAAAAAATTATCGTAACAGTTTTTCTTTTCTTAAAAAAAAAGTTAATTCACTCTAAGTGTAAATATCTCATCTCTTATGTATCTACTCTAACATATTTTTTAAAAAGATTATCGTAACATATTTTTTTTGTTCTTAAAAAAGTTAATTCACTGTAAAGTGCAATTGCTAATATAAATCTTGACTTCAAGTCAATTTTTTTTAAAGGTTATTTTTCACCTATCCAAATACTAATATTTTTTTCAAATATTATTAACATTTATAATATTGGAGATATTTCAAACATTATTTGGACAAATATATATATTTGTGTGTGTGTGTGTGTGTGTGTGGAGGTTATATATACATATATGGAGGTTAAATTTAAGTATTTTTAGACATGGTTTCCTTAAAAAATAGTTTAGAGAGTGGCTTCAAACATGTTTCAAGGATAATATAGAATATTTTATATACTTTTTATACATGTAATATAATATATATATATATATATATATGTATATATATATTACGAGAATAAGATTTATCACATATTTCTCCTCCGAAAATATTAAATACACATAATATAATGTTAATAGAAAAAATGTAGATTTAAATATTGTCTTCAATTTTTATCTTATTATCACTTATATATAGATTCTATTTTATTTGTTTCATTTTACATTAATCTCGATCTGTATTTGTAAAAGTAATAAATCAGCATAAAGCGTGGAATTGTTATGCGTACAAAATTTCTTTTTAACGGTTACAACTTATAATAAAATAATAAGAAATACCATCATAATTCTCGGTATCATGTCATTATTTATTTTATATATAAGTGGTAAATTTTCTCTAAAAAAATTAATAATGTTATTATTTAGGCTTATGATATTTTAGATACTTTTATATAATATCTTATCATGTAATATTATATCTATATATACATATACACGTATATATACATATTAAATTTAAACATTTTTAAACATATTTTCTTTACAACAGAGTTTAAAAAACATCTTTCATACAAATGTAAAATTTAAATATTTTGAAACATGTTTTTCTTTCCAAAAATAGTTTAAAAAAATTGTAGGTGACTTTACATCTTTTATAATAATACATAAACTCTTACATACTTTTACATGTTTTTAATATTTTAAATATGCAAACTTTATGTTCTCTTATACAAGTCAATTTTATATTGCTGATAATAAACTAATATACGGCGGTAAATTATATCACATGTTAACTTTACATATTTAATTTATAATATTTATTTTGCTCTTTTAAAATAGAATAATAGTTCTCCACCAATCAAATGTCTTTTATAATAATATTATTATTTAATACTCCCTCATATTTTTTTTAAATGTCATTCTAGCATTTTCAACTATTTGCCAAATAAATGTCGTTTTAGATCTTTTGTACATATTTTTCCATTATTACCCTCATTTAGCCAATAAATGCATTACGTCTTTTCATATTCACTCTTCACTTGATTCTCAAAACATTCATCTCTATCTTTACTAAATTAAATAAGGTTATTATTGACAAAAAAAGTTATTCTTTATTAGTGTGCAACTTCTCAAAACAACATATATTAAAAATAGGAGGTAATATTATTTACTGTACATCGAGACTACTCACTAATATATCTATACTTTTCGGTAAAAATATATAATATTTAATTGTGCTAAAAAAATGTAATTATTCGAAAGATAATTACGTGGAAAAAATATATAATTTTTAATTATGCTAAAAAAATATAATTATTCGAAAGATAATTACGTGGCGCTCTGGGGTTGCAGTGCGGGACCACAAATTCTCTCTATTGAGTGTTGACAAACACCGTCCCCTATAAAAAATAAATATCACATAAAAATAGGATTTTGGTAAAAGGAAAATACCACACACAAAAAAAAAAAACAACAACAAAATCAGCCGACGATTACGCTGGGCCGGCGGCGCCTTATTTCCGGCAACTATCACACTCTCCGCGTACTGCTAACGCTCTCGATGTTCAATATTTCGAGAAAATCCTTAATTTCGATCTAATTTCTAGACCGTGCGCTTCGATCTGATGTTTCTCTTTGGCTAGAGGCGTAATCCACTGTTCAGGTGAAGCAGATGTCGGAATCCCACGACGCGCCGTCGGCGGATGTAGCTGCCAAGCCTATTCCGGACAAGACGCCGGAAGATTCCACCGGAAAGTGTCTGCTGGACAGGCCGCTCCACCAGCTCACCGAGGACGACATTGCTCAGCTCACTCGCGAAGACTGCCGCCGCTATCTCATGGAGAAAGGTTAGGCGCAGAACAAATAAAGTTCTAACCTGAGAGAAAAAGATGGCAGCAAAAGGGTGAAGAAATTAAGCGCAAGTCTCACTTTTTCTTTCTCTTCTTGGTTCGATTTTATGATTTTGGGCGCAGGGATGAGGAGACCTTCGTGGAACAAATCGCAGGCCATTCAGCAAGTGATAATGCTGAAGAAGCTTCTAGAAGCTGATCCTGAAGCTGGTTCGGTTAAGGGCCCTAATCATACCGGCCATGGCAGCAGCTACGCTGTTAAAGAGAGTGTGCCTAGTTTTGTATGTTGTTCTTCCTATTTTTTTGTTCGTTACTTATCTTCGTTTTCGGCTCACGTTGAAGGAGTGAAAAAAATATAAGGAAACTGTTTGGAGAAATATATAATAATTGTCGCCCCCATGTTCTGTGCCTTGAGTTTAGTGATGATGTTTAAAATCTGTTATGTTACTGATTAAGCAGTTTTATTAGTTTAATAATATAAATGCAGGCTCCTAAAGGTAAATGCAGGGATGAACAAATTTCTGTAGCCTCAAAGGGAAAGACACCGCATCATATAGCCGATCTGAACAAACCTGACCGGTCGGAGGGTTTTTCAGGCACTTTTGCAGCCGCCAAGGATGAATCTTCTCGGCCAAGGTTGTTTGCTAGCTTTCATTCTTTGAGTTGCTCTTGCAAACGAACAATTGTCGATCTTTGCCATTTTTGGAAGCGAGAATTGAACCTTTCTCCATTTACCACTGCTTCGAGTACTTTTTTTGTGTCTCGGGAAATTTCGAAATTGTTTCCTCGTATTAACTCTCTTTAATGTGTATTTATGTGAGTGTGTGGGTGTGTGTGTTGAAATTCTTAACCAATGTTCTTATTCAGTATGTGTTGCATATAATAGCTTTCAATGCATATAACAGCATTACATGAAGATTGTTCCTAGAATGAAGGTTTTTTGTTCTTTCTTCCAGAATCGTATGTACAACAGATATTGGAGCTGGGCAAATGACGATATTCTATGGCGGGAAAGTGAATGTATACGATGATATCCCCGCAGATAAGGTATTGAATCTTTAATCCACTGTGTATTTTGAATTCTGTTGCTTCTTGCTAGCTTTTATGAGCTATATTAATCTCATTTTTTTTTCTTAGGCACGTGCGATAATGCACATTGCCGCAAGTCCGCTAGATTTTCAAGAGGAGCAGCTTACTGATGCTAAAATACTGCAACCTTTACCTGTTCTCCCGAAGCCTCACAGCACGAAAATGCGCCAGACTTCTGCTGATGTTAGCTTTTCACATTTCCAAATAGGTGATGCTAACTTTTAACTCTCCATTATTTCTCAACAGTCTTTCTAATTTTTCTCACGCTCGTGTAAGAACTATTATACTTGATCTCTCTCTCTCTCTCTCTCTCTCTCTCTCTCTCTCTCTCTCTCGTGTCTGTGCACACGTTTTTCGGTGTTTTTCGTCCACTGCAAAAATTGTTCTCTAATATCTACGTTGTAATGTCAAATGGATTTTGTGAAATTTCTTTTGCAGCGAACATGAAGGACAACTCACCAATGCATGGAGAAGATAATATGATGCTTCTTGAAGGGACCCCTGGTAAGCATATTTGTGTTGGACTCTTCTTCTGTTAACCGGAAATCTTTTCGGGGTTACTTATACGATAGCCTATACTTGGATTTTGGTAGGGAACTCCAGCACGAACCACTGCATTGTTTTTTTTTTTTTTTTTAAAGGATCATAGGAATTTAAAGGTGGACAACACTACAGAATTCCTTGTGATGTTAACTAAATCATTCTTGCGGTTGACACATAAATTCCAAATTTTTTTATTAAATGAAATCTATAAATATGAACCATAAGCATCCTGTTGAAAATTTCATTCTTATATATATTTTGTCCTTTTTTGAATCAGTGGAAGGTCCTTCCGGGCGAAAAGCATCAGTACAGAGATATCTCGAGAAGAAGAAAGACAGGTATCTTTAATGGATTAAGATTTGAAGAAACCGAAAAACGCGTATTTTTCTTGTTCGGGATCCTCATATCTTTGTTAGGTGAAGGTTCAAGAGCAAGAGAAAGGGAGGATTTACCTCATGTGCCAGCTTGGATATGTACTTTAATCATCAAGTGTGTAATCAAATACCGACAATTGACAGTTCACTGGAGAGTGATTCACTGCAAAACGCTTGTATTTCCACTGGTCTGAGTAACAAAGGTGAGATCTTTACCTTAAGGCTTCTTTTTTATTTTACTAGCCAATGTCTTGAAGTAAAGGCATATTTAACTTTTCTTCTTTGTCTTTTGTTTCGTTTACCAGGTTTACAGGTGGACTCGACCTGAAAAGTTCTGACTAGGTCCAGCCTCGTTTCTTCCTCAACTTCAGGATGTGAATTACTCGTACGTTAATTCATTTTCGTGAGTTCCTTATTGGTATTGTGTTTAATGTTGTTTGGTTTTAGCAGTTGTTTGGTTTCTAGTGGAAAAAATTTAGCCTCGAGGTTTTTTCAGCCGATATTTGAAAATTTTCTAGGGTACAAACTACGATCTTGTTTAGCGAGTTCCTTATTGGTATTGTGTTTAATGTTGTTTTATATGTGAATCATACTCATAAATGATGAATTCAAGATGATCCTATGTACTAAGGTTGAGATGCTAAGATATAAGGTTTGAGGCTTTCTTTGTTTGTACAAATGACCCTAAATGCACCGAGAATTATATGTTCGGACGAGGACTTGGAGACCTTGTTGCGTATTATTATCTCACATACAGTCTATGTAGCCAATACCTAATCTGCAATATTGTACATAAGACGCGGTCATCTTGGAAATCCCTATCAGTTAAGTGGCAAAATTGCAACATTTGGTGGAGTTATTCAGAGCGTTTCGCGGTGTATGTTTACATACGATGATACGAATGATCATTCTTAGTAAGTTTTTTGGGTTCTTTTTTAAGCATCACTATATCTAACAACAAAGCTTATATTAACAAAGAAAGTCCAAAAAGTATACAAACCCAATAGAGAAAGCAAAAGAGAAGAAGAAAAAAAATAAGATAAAATACAGTTCTTTTTTCCCTAGCAAACTACTACCAAACCTACACAAGCTACAAAGGTCTCCCTCAACTGTCAAGAATAAATTTTTCACCACAATTTGACTTTCCATTTATGACCAAATTCTAGCTAATTTCTCTTTACTTTCTCTTCACCTCTTTCTCTAATTTCAATGGGTTTCTCCGCTCTCAAGGCTCGTGTGTGTTGACTCGGCTATGAAGTTCTAACATCTCTTGGTGGTTAGGGTCTACCGAGAGTGCGGTTCGACAGTCTCTTAAGGCCCCCATGACATCACCAATGTGCTCATGGAATGCGGCTCGTAAGTGGAGAAGATGAAGATCCGCCTTGAATGCTATAGCCCTCGAAAGCTCAGCAATCGCTTCTTTCTCCTTGTGGTTATCCATCAAAACTGCACGTAAAAAGAGAATGTTTTAGCAGATATTTTCAATACACTAACGTAAAGTCGTATTTTTACGAAAAAGGCATCTGCAAATTTTGAAGGAAGTTCGGTTAAAATCTACTCGTTGAGAGCAACTCGAGTCGAGCATTAAAAAAAAGGGTAAATTTTTGGATTCTACACTTTCAATTTTTCACAATTATACAAATAATCTTGAGCTTCATTGAGGGGCCATATCCTGAAAAGAGAATTGCCATTGTCGTCACACAAAAAAACGAGCATTGGCATTATCGAGCAAGATTAATTTTGTTTTTACCTGCTCGAGCTCGAGGAGCTCGATTTATGACGCTAGAGATTGACTCGACAAAAGAAGGTAGTCACTCGAGCTCGGCTCGAGATCGATTGAAATCAAAATGATCGAAAGATTTTGCTCAAGCTTGACTTCAGTTCGATTCAATTTCAAGTAAAATTACCATTAATTACATATATACAATATTGTAATATTTATATATAATGGATATTTAGTAATTTACTACATATCTCGAGTTGCTCCCTTATAAAAAACCTATGCTCGAGATTGACTCGATAACATGCTCAAGCCGCTCGAGCCTAGCTTTAACTCGAGCGCTCGCAAGCCGCTCGGTTCATTTGTAGCTCTACTTATTAGTAGTGTGTACCCATCCCATTTATTAAACATTAAATCCATGAACAAAGGACCAATTAACTTCATCTAATCCTAACAAGTGTTCTCATATATATATATATATATATATATATATATATATATACAAAATCTAGCAGGCTAAAACAAAACACAAAGGCAAACAAGCAATAGTTCAAATAAAAAATTCATAACAAATGCAAGGCGAAACTGACCTGCAGCTCGGTATCTATAAGGGTAAACCCGAAGAGGATCGAGAGAAGTGACTTTTTCGAGATCTGCCTTTGTGAGCTCACGCTCACAATACTCTGACCGCTTCTCGTAAGCAGATGCATTATTCCTTGCTTTCTCGATCAGTTTAGTCATCTCATTATAGGCTGCGTTTTTATCATTTCTCAAAAAGTGGACACGGGCAAGGCCTTGGTGGGCCCGCGTGTGCCGGATTTTGAGGGCATTTATGTAGCAATCGGCTGCAGCATCGATCTTTCCACAATCGACATAGACACTTCCAAGATTGTTCAGAGCCTAGCGTTTCGAAAGTAGAAACCAGTTTAAAAAAAATAAATAAATAATAATTTAAAGAAATTATCGTTCAAAAGCAAGATAACAGCAGTTTAGGAAGAAAGCACGGGGTGAGTGACTAATTTTACTAATTAAAGCAGTATTTATGGCTGCTTGCTGCCAAATTTGAACTGCAGGCTAATAATAATATGATTAACTTTACAGAAAATACCAGTAAGGTTCATTTATAACTTGAAAGATAGGGTAATTTTTGTAATTAACCCCCTTCATACAAGAAAGTTTCAGTAAATCTCAGTTGCAACCACAATTAAAACATTTCTAAAAAAACCTCTCATGAAATGCACTTCCCATACCAAAAAATCCTCAGTACAAAAAAAAAATATTAAAAAAAAAAAAAAAATCAGCCATGCATGAAATAAACTGTACCTGGCCTTTGCGAAGTCTATCCGAAGGGCACTTCAAAGCTTCTTCAAGAAGCGAAACTACAGCTGACGAACAAGATGGGTCCTGACTGGAGTCAGCTAAAGCATATGCTTTCAAGAAAAATGCTTCAAAGGATCTATGGAGACTAATGGACTCCTCAGCTTTCTGTAGCCCTTCTTCACAATAACCGCTATCGTATAAAATCCACCCCTCGTAAACTAATCTTTCGGCTTCGCTCAACGCATGCTGGCGAGCCAGCTGTAAACTCCTCATTGCAGCTTCAGGACAGTTGAGTCTGATAACACGACAAAGACACGACACATTTCAGTTTGAATTTTTATTAAATATTGATTTTTTTTTTCCATTATGGTTTTAAATAATACACCACTTATTATTACACCTATTTCAGAAATAGTTTTAACAAAAATTCAGCATGACTTCTAGTAATAAATGTTTTTAACCCCAAGTTGTTTCCCTACAAACATAACAATCACAGAAAGAACGAAAAATAAGAAGGAAAAAGCAAAAAGATAACAACTTGTCTGACAATACCTGAGAAGAAGCAGCGATTGTCTGAAAAACAGAACACCTTTAGCCGAATCCGACTCGAGCATTTGATATATAACAGATAACGACCCGAGATCATCCACCGAAGACCACTTATCATATAACTGCAGCCAGCAATCGGCTGTTGTCCAATTCTCCACATGCTCCCGAACGAGCACCCGAAGCTGAGATGCCCCGACCCGCCCGTCAAACATCCTATAACCTGGGCACAACGTTAAAATCACCTGAAGGTCACACAAAGCCGATTTATAATCCTCGATCGCAAGGTAGAAACAAAAACGAAGCTCCAAGCACTCCAAGGCCAGCTTAAAACCGAGCACCCGGTTGATCTCATCAAGCGCAGACTGCACGTCTTGCTTCCTTATCAAGTACGCAGCTCGATACATATAAGGGTAGGTCAGTGTCGGGTCGAGCTCAGTAGCCCGTTTAAGCTCCTCCAATCTTTTCGCCTCGCCATCGCAGTACAAAGATCGCTCCTCATGCATCCACCCGAGCGGCGGCGGGCCGTGAGAGGATAATAAAACGGAGGTGATTTTATCGTAGGCCCATTCTTCTTTACGGGGCCCTTTCTTGATAATGCAGCCGATACGGACCAGGCCCGTAACAGAATAGACGTGCCCTTCTGATAAGGCCGCCTCAAATAGCTTCTCGGCCTCTAAATATTCTTTTCTCATTAGCCGAACACAACCGAGCTTGTGGAATGCGATCATTTTCTGCTGGCTAGTCACAGCACAGTTCATCACCAGTTGGTTCAAGAAAAGAAGTGACGCGTTGGAGGACGGGTTTAAATCCATGGCAACTTCGGAGAGTAGAGAATAGAGAGAGAACGATGCGGGCCCGGGACCCACCATGATCGATATCTGCTGCCTGTCGAGTCCAGTTAAAAGCTCAACCACACGCTCGTTTTGCAGCGAGACGGGGAGTTCGTCGAGGAATGCCTTCAGACAGGTGACAGCTAGGACAGGGGAGTTTTGCTCGAGTGCGAACTCCATCAGTTCGATCGCGTCTGAACAGGAAGACACTAAAGAAGCTAGCTTTTTGTCGCAGGCATCTTTTAGACCTTCACAGCAGAACCTGTTTGCAAATACTAATATCTCTAATAAAAGACCGTGCGCCACATCAGCATTCAAACTTCCCGTTACGGAATAGTCACTTATCGTTCTCATTCCTAAAGGAGAAATCTTGTTTTCCGAGAGATCGATAACATCAGTGAAAGATTCGGCGAAACAGCCATTGAGTAGCATCGCATGAAACGGAGCCGAGAGCGCAGCTATCGCACTCCTTTCGCAGGTTACCATCTCATTGCCGATTCGTAAAGAAACGAGAGGAGGGGCAAGGGCATCATTTGTCGGGGTCATGGAAGTTCGGGTAAAAGGGAATTCAGAAGCAATGTCTATGGCCGCAAACTCATTTGCGCATTTTCCTCCGCAGGAAGATAGCAATTCAGATATGATCTCTTCCCCTTGCTTCTCGTATTTCAGCCATGCCCCAAAAACGAGCTTTTCATAAACAGTGCTCGATTTGAGCCAGGCCGAGCGGAGGCTCCTTCGCATCAGCTTGCACTCACGAAGGCCTTTGAAGACTTGATACTGTAACAAATAAAGGCTCGATTTATCGGCTGGGGGGCAAGTTTCGAGCTCTTCGTGAATTTGGGCCAAGACTTTGACATAGTCGACAGGTTTGTAGAGCGGGAGAATCGGGGGATCGGGGACCTTGATGAGGGATTCACTGTGAAACAATGATAGAGTCTTGTTAATCAACGGGCCCATTTAGAAAAACAAAAAAAAAAACAAAAAGATAATTAGTAGAGAGGCTGGCTGCATACATTGAAGATGGAGAGTGTGGTGAAAGTTTGGTGCGTTTGCCTCTTTCAACTTGGAGCCATGACTGAGGATTGATGGAGTTTAATAGTGGTTCTTTACAAGCATTATCCGAAGGAAAACGCATACCCATGGAACAAAGGAGATGAAAAAGGTCCCAGATCTCCACAATAGCAAAGATGTAATCTTTCCTCAAATTTTAGGAAGATTAAAACAAATTACAAAAATGGAAAAAAAAAAAAAAAAAAAAAAAAAAAAAAAAAAAAAAAAATTGAAGAGAAAAAAAAGAGAACTTCAATGGCAGAACACCATTCTTCAAATCTGGAGAGCTCCCCCCACCCACCCACCCACCAAAATCAAATCTTTTATTAAACACAATTCGATTAAACACAACTGTACAAAATCTGGGCTTTGCTTTTCTACAATGAGAATCAACAGTAATTTCTCAACACACAATGATACATTTTAAATAAAAAATAAAATAAAATAAAATAAAATAAGAACCCTTTATCTTCAGAAACTCGGCATAAATAGAAGACTCTTCGACCTTAAAAGTACCTAAAATGCCTAAAATTCAGTGACCTTACGTAAGATCTCTACCTGAAATGTAATCAGAAACCACATTAAACACAACAAATCTCCTAACAATGAAAATATAAACAACCAACTAACCAGAACAGAAAAATAAACAAAAAATGAGCAGCTAAAGCAAAATAAAAAAATAAATAAATAAATAAAAAAACACGGGGTCACTGGCGTTTTAGGTCTCGATCTCAATTTTTCTTCTTTTTTTTTTAAAATGGAGAAACTAGTAATGGCGAACTGGGCAGCAGCGTCTGTATCAAAGAGATGTAGTGGAATACAAAGGGGAAAAAGAATACTTACACAACAGTATTTCGCACTTTTCTTCGTTTTTGGGTAAAAGAAAAAAAAAGGTTTCACTTTTCCTTTCTCTCTCTCAAATTTTCAATTGTTCGGAAAAATCTCCACTTAATTTATATCCGTTGGGCATATGGATGTAAATGGGTCGGGTGGGATACTGACAAACTCGAACGTGACCGGTATGTAATTTACCTACCCAAACCTGACCCGTTACTTGGTTAGTGGTCTTCGGGTATGGGTTGGGTTTTATCCGGCGGTTTAGTGGGTTTTTGTCGGGTAAACGGGTAACCCGAGTTCTTAAATTCGGGCTTTACCCGATCCATCTCGTTTCATATTAAAAATAAAAGAATTTCACAATTAATTATAATATAACACATAATTTATTAACTAAGTTCGACAATAAAAAACTACAAAAAAAATATTTTATTTTTGGAATAAATAATGAGATATAATTATTTATCTTGTATAGTCAATTTAAGAATATTATATTTAAAAATTAAGTATTAATTTTTTATTGTACAATTAACAAAAATTGATTATAAAAACATAAGAAATAAAATAAAATTTAAACATTAATCAAACTTATAATAAATAAATTATTTTTTAATAATAATAACACATTACGACTTTTATATTTATAATAAGTTATAAATACATATATATATATATATATATAAGATTCAACGGTTGCGGGTAAAAGGGGTATGGTAATCGGGTTGTGTAATGGGTTTTTCTATTATACCCGCACCCAACCCGATCTGGGGTTCGGTAGCATAATTCTACCCGAATCCCGACCATCTCGGGTTTACCCGACCCGAAAATGCGGGTAACCCGACTTTACGGGTTTTATTGACATCCCTAGTTGGGCAGTGGGAAAAATTAAAATTACAGATGACAAAATGAACAGATATAACTTGGAAGATCAAGAAGAAGAAGAAGAAGAAGAAGAAGAAGAAGAAGAAGAAGAAAAATAATAATAATAATAATAATAATAATAATTGATTCGATACTTATAGTGCGGTCCCACCAGGTAAAGTAAACTTATCGCATGTCCTAAGACAGATCCGCTCTGATACCATATTAGAACTGGAGGAAGAGGGTATGATCCCACTGGATAAAGCGCACCACAAGAAGGTAAGGCTATGTGCACATTAATGAGGTTCAATCACAAAACCAATTGGTGATTGGAGGAGTAGCTCACTAGATTTATAAACTAGGTTCATTTACCCTATCCAATCAATGTGGGACAACTCACAGTGATATTCTAACAATACTCAACGCATATATATTTTTCTTTTCGGTTTTTGGTTTTCTCAGTCGGATTGAAATTTTCAGATCAAAAGACACCAAATAAAAATAAAATTAGGAAGAAGAAGTAGACTACTATAAATTTTATAGATAATATATATATAAAATTATGTAAAAATAAATTTTATAATAAGATAATAATTGATTATTATATGATGAACAAAAATCAGTAATACTGTTATTTTTTTTATATTATTGAATAAATATAAGTTTTAAAACTAAGTTTATTTTAGTATACCTTGTTAACGGAGTAATATACTTATTAACATATTAATGTTCTGACTAAAATAAACATCACTTATTAAAAGATATGAAAAATGAATTATTCGACCATATTATTTTTTGTGCCTAAACTGACAAGCCCTATAAAAATGACTCATTTAATATATGTGTCTCGTGCATCGCACGGGCTATGTACTAATTCGTAAAGTACCAAAGACAAATCAAGATTGTAGTCAAATAAATCTCTCAAATATGTGCTCCCTTCGAGGCTTCAAATTCAATAGCTCTCAATTTCAAATAAATCAATATATGACGAAGTTATGTCAATATAAAACAAAAAATGATGATGCACATTAAAAAAATGATGATGCACATTAAAATGATGATGTCAATATAAGAGGACGCCGATACAAAATTTTTTAAAAAATCAAAATATTTTTAACTCAAACCCAATATTATTAATATTATCAATATAATTAAATAATATCAATTAATCATTCTAACACATCATATCAACTTTAATTTATTATTCATTCACTCACATAGTTTTATCTAATCATCACTTCACATTATCTTTTTTCTATTTTTACATCAAATCAACTTTATTTATTTTTATTTTAAATATTATTTTAATATACTCATTAACAACTAACCATACCACTTTTTTTTTTCAAAATTAACTAAACCAAATCAAAAAAACCAAAGAAAACAAAAAATGCTTATATCAGACTACCACAAGATATCCATTTGATTGGTATAAATCGAATGGCAATAACAAAAAATGCTTATATCAGACTACCACAAGATATCCATTTGATTGGTATAAATCGAATGGCAATAACAAAACACGTTGCAAATTATATCATAATAAGCTAATCTTATTAGCAAATTCAAATTGTTGTGTGAGACTTTGACTGTTGGTTGAGTTGATACATTCATCCTACATAATTCTGAAAAATATATTGTTAGATAATGAAATACTATAATTTTTTAAGTTGTTTTTTCATAATATTGGACTTCAATTTTTTTTGGTACAGGGACCTACCGGTTTTCGAATCCATAGGGGAATCGACTAATCCGGAATCGAGCCGGGTAGGACCACAAGGGCGGCAAAGCTCTCCCTCAAGAGTTTTTAACACTGCTGCATTCCCAGTGCTCGAACACGAGACTACTGGTTAAGCTAGAAGAGACCCAAGTCATCTCATCCAAGCGCTCTTGAGTATTGGACTTCAATTTGAAATGCTTATATGTTACATCTCCTAATCATTTTTTCACACCAATCAAAAAGATTCATTAGGAAATGATTACAAAACCAATACCTGAAATTCAGTAGGTTGCAGTTTTAAGTGACATTTCATTGCTCAAATTTTATGAGTGTAGAACATATTAATATATATCTTCCTTATTTTTTTATTCATCTCTATTAATAATACTACCATTAAAAGACCATACTATTTCATATAAAAATGTTCCACTACCCACGGTGGTCACATGTTAATATGTCCACCGCGTAGGTGGCATGCACTCATTGGTGATGTTAATATGTTTAAAAAAATACATCACCAATGAGTACATGTCACCTACGCGGTGGGCATATTAACATGTGCCCACCGTGGGTAGGTGAGCATTTCTCCTATTTCATAATATAAATATGGACTTTAATCACAAGTGTATATTAGTTTATTCCAGTAAATCTCATCAGGATTTTTGTTTCATGNNTCTGATGGTGGACAACCAGCCCGCCATTGCCCTTGCAAAAAATCCAGTCCTCCATGACCGGAGCAAGCACATCGATACCCGTTTTCACTTCATCCGTGATTGTATCGATGATGGACATATTGTTTTAGAGTCTGTCGAATCCGGACGGCAACTCGCAGACATCCTTACCAAGCCACTCGGCCGTCTTCGGTTCATGGAGCTAAGGACCAAGATTGGAATGGTGGGAAACAAGCAAGAACAGCAGGATTAGGGGAAGAATTGTAAGAAATATAATCTGATGTTTCCTTGTTGTTTCCTTGCAATTTCATTACACTTTCCTTGCAGCTGCAAAGCACTTTCATAGCAACCATTTTAGGCTGATTTTTAGGACTTTTCAACTTAAGTAATTTCTAGGAAAGTCACTAGATAGTTGTTTTTAGTTCTTATAAATAGGGGTGCAGTTTTTGTTTTGTAAACACACAGAAAAACTTAATACTCAATACATTGAGTTGTTCACAATCTTCTTCTTTCATCCTAAAAGTGTTAGTTTGTGCCGGAAGCATTTTTGCTTATCTAAGCAGTGAACGGGCAGGGACTAACAGGATGAATGACGTGTGTAGATGATAATGTCATATTTGTACACGTGTCAATCATTCAACGTAATGGAACACGAAATAGAACATGAAAGTGAACCAGAAAATCTAAACCCGCTCGCCTGATCCGTGGGAGAAGGACTAGCGACTAAAATTAAGAGAATTTGCTCATTATCCAGAGATAGAAAGTCAATCCGAGTCAAATCTGTCGAATCTTAAGGAGCTTGCTGAAAATAAGGACGTCTAATGCTTCATCAACGCCAAGTTTATTCTCCTGATCCAAAAGCATCCATAAAAACGTTAAATGCTAACATAGAGTACAGTTGCAAGTACATTGTCTCACTCCACATGAGAGAGAGAGAGAGAGAGAGAGAGAGAGATTAAAGTTGATTTCGGTAATTACACTGACATTAGCCTACAAATAATAGGACGTAGTTTCACATTCAAATTCACTTCTACAAACTGCAGTAACAATTCGCAGGGATTGCAACTTTGGGAGATGACTAAGAGTTTTCTGTGACTAGGCAAAACCTTTGTAGGAGTTCATTCACAAATATTTCTAAAATATGAAATATTTCCTAGCAGTTGATGCTTTGTCTAAGGTTATTTGAAAGCTAAGCCTCTTACAAATAGAACTTACCGGAACCCAGCGTAAGCAGTCATGTTCTACACGCAGATCCCAAACATTTGGAAACCTAAGAAATAATTGTTGGAGAAAGTAAAGAGGTGAAAAACAATTGAGGCTCAATCATTTTGTAAACATGAAGCATTGGAGTGAAAAAGGAAGCTTAAATTCTGACCTTAATTTCAGAGGATCTCTAATCTGTATTAGATAAGAGAAATAGTCTTCAAAGAACCTCCAATGCAATGGTGAACTCGAACTTTGTGTCCAATGACAAAAATCCATTTTCTGAATGAACATAATAGTCAGGCAATATCCACAATCCCATTTAAAATGAAAAGTTGAAAACACAAATTTATATATATGTGCGTGTGTGTGGCAACCAAACAATGAGTTTCATGCTAGTGACAGCTCACAATATCTCCATGCAATATCTTATTATCACATTTCATACTACAATAATTTCTCCAGGACCATACAAGTTAAGATATTCACATTACAGAACAATACGTCTCGTTAAGCATTTCCCAATGTAATAATGGCGAGAGACCATGCAGGGAAATGAAAGAAATCCAAAGAAAAATATTCACCTGGCTACAAAGTACCCCAATTTTCTCAATGCTTCGAGGATATCATATTGTAGAGAGTAAGATGGACATTTCCATAATGCACAGGTAGTCCATTTAACTAATCAAAACCTTGATGTGCTGATCAAGAAGGGCTTCAGTAATCGGGTTCATCTGAAATACATTTAGTGGCCCTAAAATTACACCAATGTAGATAGAATTTTCTTACGAATCAGCAATACATCTAAGGATAGTCAAGTCCATGACTGGGAAAAAAGTTGCTCAAACCATCCACCTATATTTGATAAAATCATACAATCAGTACGCCATACACTCGAACCTCTTTATATGTGAACATTGTCATTAAATGTACTATTGAATTTAATGATAGGATTCTAAACGCTTCTATTAAAGTTAAAGAAGGACGCACATCGACGAACAGCAAGCAGATAATACGCAAACAATAATTAATCGTTTACCCCAAGTCTTACGAGCAATGTATCAAACTTGGCAACAACTTAAAGCAGCAAAATTATATCAATTAGCGGGGCATCCAAGCATACTTACCAAGTTACCGATGTCTATTAGCATTTTAAGTATCCCCAAAATCACATCACCCAACCCAAACTCTTTCCTGCAAATTAAGAGACAATAATAGAAAAGAAATCATGAACAGGATTCACTTCATCATTTTCAAGAACTACATGTGTACCGATGATCCTAAGAAAAAATATTTCTCATAATTCCACAGTGAACTAGTGGTAACCGTTCATACAGGACAATTTTCAGGCCGCCTTGGAGCACCCGATTCACTCACGGCGGACGGCGATCGGAAATGCCGGCTGTTTTCCGATTTGACATTTGAGAGTGTCCATCGGGAGCAATTTGGGGATCGGAGCACAGCCGGCGCCAGGTAAACCGTCATTCACGTCGGCGAATCTCCGGCGATGGGGGTATTGGTGTAGATCTCCGGTCCGGCCAGCACGATTGAGAGATGGAGCTCACACAATGACACAAATTCATTTTCCAAACCTAAAATTGGAAAGAGAAAATAGATTAAAATGAAATTAAAAAAGCGACTGGCGCCATTTAGGAAAATGAGAGTATATATAGCTTTATAATATTTTCAACAGGCAGTTAGTTTAATATGGGCTGGGCCAGGGCCCAACAGTAGCTGTCCAAGGTCCAATAATTGAAAAAACTTTTACTTTATTTTAAACATGGGTAAAAGACAGTCTGTTCTTTTTTTAAAAACAATTCAAAAAATTAATCATTCTAATATAATTCCAGTTATATACACAAATGCCTTTTTTTATTTAAGTCTATCATCATTATCTTCTATAAACTCTTTTACATCGTTTTTTGTTTATCTTAAATTT
>CACSLK010027833.1:11237805-11253042 GCA_902706635.1 Striga hermonthica
AAAAAAAAAAAAAAAAAAACGATTCAAAATTTTTTTACATATATTATTTGAGTTAGTTAGGTGATATTCCTTTAATTTGCACATATTAGTTGAGTTAGTTTTAGGTGATATTCCTTTTACCTTTCTCCTACTAGAAAACAACCCTTATTTCCCAAATAATGGTCCCCTTACATAACCTATTTTCAAAATTTCCTATGTCCTTAGAAATATTTTTTCTACATAGAATATTCACGAAACCAAACTTAAAGTAAATTTGGAATAATATGCTGTCGTACTTACCAAATCTGCCCAAGTATATATTTCTTACTATATTAAAGAAAATTGAAAAATAAAGTCTCATGTCACATTAAGTTCAATCAAAATATCAAATGGCAAATTTTGTCCTATATGATGTCAACTCCCATTACAATAATTGTAATATGTAGGTATCAATAAACGAGTAATGCTCTCCTACATACGGTGGACACATGTTAATATGTTCATCGCTTATGTGGCATGCACACATTGGTGATGTTAATATATTCAAAAAAATACATCACCAATATGTACATGCCACATAAACGGTGGGCATATTAACATGTGCCCACCGTGGGTAGGGGAGAATTACTGATCAATAAACTATCGCAATTTTTTTCGTGTGAGACAGCCTAATCATTAGACGAATTAATTCTCCATATACATTTAAAACAAAAATGCGCATTTATATTATAAAATGTCATATTTTTAATTTACGTATATAGAAATGCACTCTTATATTATGAAATGTGATACTTTTATTTACGTTGTTTTATAGATACAGTGGATGACAACTTAATTTTATGTCACAGACTCAGACTATTTATCTGGTTTAATTCTATTTATACAAAAAATAAAATACAAACTATATGTATATATATATATTATATTATCAGAAATGCTATGGAACCATTAGATGGTTTCCTTATGGAGTCATCCATAACTTTATGTATTGACACGTATCTAATGTGTATTTATTGCAGGACACGTGTCAATACAACATTTGTGAATAACTACGAATGGCTATAAGGCAAGATTTGATGATTCCATAACAAAATCGATTATATTACGGGTGCCAAATTCGAATACCTTATTTTGCTCGATCACATGAGCTATTAATTAATTAAAAAAAAAAAACTTATTAACAAATTTACTTCATTTCCAAAGCTATTAGGCATGTTTTATATTTAATTTTTTTTTTTCCCGTATTTATATTATATTTTACATACACAAATGAAATGTATGTGTGTGTTTATATGTGTTGGCCTAAAAGTGAATAAAGGTTGTAGGTCAAAAATAGGAGGTCAGAATGGGCTTTGTCCGCATGGTGAAGTCATTAGTAGTCACGGCGTGGGCGTGACACTGTTCAACTATTGTCTCTTTGCATGGACCACTTTTCCATATATTGCTACTTTACCCCTTCAATTTTATTTAATTTATATATATCACCCACTACACTAATTATTTTCAAAATTGAATATCTATATATATACCCCTCCCAAGCTTTCATTTTAGCTTTATCCATAATTACTCATATGTATATATATATATATATAGCAAAAATGTGGCATGCACAATATATATATATATATATATATATATATATAATATCTTTCTCTCTGTGCACCCTCTAATAGTTGAAGCTGCCAGCATGATCTCAAACTTGCCTTAAAAATGGAGGGGAGATAATTAAGATCATGTGGAAGTTTCACCTGTTGATGGAGCACGGATATATATGTTTTGTTTGTCGGTCGTTTTTAATATGAATTATATATGTCGATCGATATATGGCGATTTGAAGAACGAGTTCATGATGGTGTATTAGGTTTTTGTAACTGGGTGTTTTCTTTAATCTAGAGCTAATTATAAGAGAAATGAAAGGATTTATGTGGCTTTTGAAGATATTTGGTATGGGGAAATAATTTGGTTTCTAGCTATTGACTTTCGACAAATTCTTGTGTGAGTTAGCCTAACAGTTTTTGTTATATTTCATTTGAACAAATATGTATAGTCATGCTGTGAAGTGTTAAGTTTTAGTTCATGTTGTGCTTCAAAATTGAGATTTCAGTTTAAAAGTATATGTATATATATATATATATATGTTGAAAGAATATACACTACAAGAAAAACTGCATTTGGCGACGCTTATTAATGACGCTTATTGGTGAGTTGTGTTGCTAAATTTGATGTCAGAAAAAAATAAGCGTCAGTAAACAAAAAAATAAGCGTCGCCAAATGCAGTTTTTCTTGTAGTGATAATTGTCTAACCGTTGAACCGGAACCGCGTATTGTTCCGGGCCGGGACCGGTCTGGTGATGGGACGACGAGCCGGTCCAGCCGGCGACCACGTCTAGGTTTTTGTGTATTGTAAGATCCATTTTTGGGTGTCAAAATCATGCGTGAACTTGATATACTTTATTAAGCATCGAGCACCTTTTTAATTGATTATGTTATCTAAAAAAACCAACTTTATTAACGTGAATCAGTACCGACAAAAAATGTAGGAATGTGGGATTCTCATTTACCCCTTTTTTTGGGAAGCACTAAGCAGCAGTTAAAATTCTGTTTCTCCGAGGTCCAATGAACAGTTAAATGCTTAAATAAAAACATTGAAAGTTCGTCGAAACCAGTGTTATATCAACACACACCAATGTGGGTGTGTGTGGGTGTGTGAGTGTGTGTGATCTATCGGGAAGTAGAATCGAATCTATAGAAACACACACCAATTTGGATCAAAATTGCTCAGAAAAATATTTCTTCACTTGTCTAAGGTCTAAATAGTAAATACACAATCCTAACTAAAAAAATTGCTCTGTCCTGAAAAGAAAAACCCACATGCAAATACACCAATAAATATCATAAACTACAAACCCAACCAACAAAATTAAAAAAATAAATAAATAAATAAAATAATTGAGAGAGAGACTAAATCCCACAGAAATAAGCTCCGTTTGGTAGAACGAGCTTATTTGATAAGCTACTTTTGGTAGCTTTTCAAATAAACTTGTTGATATTTTTATTTCAGCTAGTTTATCAGCTAATTTTACCAAACACTTTTATCATATAAACTAGTTTTTCAGCTATAAGTCATAAGCTATAAGCTATAAGCTCGAAAATTAATAATAAGCTATCAGCTAGCTTATCGGCTAGTTTTACCAAACATAGCCTTAATGGATTCTTTTATTTTCCTGTTAGGTTTCATTTCATTTATATCATGCACCATATATAGATCACAAGGACCAAATGGTTCCCCTCAGCAACTCCTTTCATTGCCCCCAACTCGCCATTTGATGTGAGATTCTCCAGAAAATATTGAAATTTAAATATACATATAGACAGAGTTATCCACTTTCATCACCACCAATTCCCTCTTTTTCTTGCATCCAAAATTTTATGAACTTGTCTCGAATTTCGTTGGCATCTACTCTCTGCTTCGAATTTTTCGTTCGACTAAAAATATCAGTTCTCTGCAAAACAGCAAAATTGCTTTACAAGTTCCAAAATTGTCGAAGCTAAACATCTTACCGTACACCTAATCGTATTTTGTATATTTTGTAAATCCTAAAGGAGTGAGAAAAAATTACTGATTCAAATTGTATAATGAGATGTTGTGATCGTTACCTACAGATATTATGTGTTTTATTGGACTTGGCGATGTAAGAGCAACATCCAATCACCATAGCCGTTTGCACCACCGACCTGATCCTCCACGAGATTCGTCAGAAGGAAGAAACTTTCTCTCGGCTGTTCACCTTGCCTCACGAGATGAACTAACTGATAATATGATTTGTCGCCCTCCCGAATTTCGTCAAGTATCTTCATCAGTTTTCTGGACATTTCATTGTCTCGCGGCTTAAGGCTAACCTGGATTTATCAAACATGTTTGAGGGAGAGAGAGAGAGTTTTCAGAGAGAAAGAGTTTTCAGAGAGAGAGAGAAAGAGAGAGAGTATTCAGAGAAACAACAAAATGGGAAATGGAAGCTGACATTTGAATGATCTGCTGCCAAATCTTCCCCGAGCAAGTTCCTAGCTATATCAGGCGAAATCGACCTCCCGAACCAAATCACAAACTGCAAACCATCATCAAAGATGTACAGACCTCTAGTGTCTAAGCTCTCTGCAGTAAGTGGTAGCCTCTTTGAGATGTCATATTCTTCATCCTGGGTAAGAAATAAACGATAGTTCGTGAGAGGTCCTTCACAAAACTCAAGGTTCATAAATCCCACCAAAGAAAACAAAGAAGGCGAGGCCAACTTACTTTCAAAAGACAGTCATCCAGTCGAACCAGGTCCGGATAAAGAAGCTTGAGCAGATTCTTAACGGGTAATGCCATCATGGTGAAAGCAGACGCACACCTTTCGCTGAGGTGGACATCCGAGAACTCACCACGGAGGGGTGTCGATTTACATAATGCTAATCCGTACAAGGGTAAAAATTTTAGCGACTCGGGGTAAATCATCCTTCCACTCAAGCGATGCTGGACGCCGAAAAGATTTCTGTATTCTCTGAGGGCTTTGACAATACGTAGCTGAACAGCATTTCGGGCGTCTTCCAGCTTGGAGGAAAGGGTTTTTTCAATCGCTGCAGATTAGTTCGTGACATATACTTGTTAGGTGATATATTCATCAAAATTAAATCACGAGTGGTTGTTAAATACATTTAGAGAAGGTAAGTGAGAAGTAAATTTGTTAATACCCAGCCGGGAGAGTACAGAAATAATTGCTCCAGTGTCGGCCAAGCGGTACATTTCTCCAAGATCTGCCACAACTGGAGCCGCTGCAGTGTGCACCCTAATACGCCTTTCTCCGGAAGATGATGTGTATCTTTAGCAATAGTTAAGAAATTCTTTTGCTATATATGCTCTCCAATTTCAACTCACAATGTCCAACATTAATAAATAAATAGAGAGAGAGAGAGAGAGATAGCAGCCAGAAATCTATCCAAGATAAATATATATCACCCATTCAAAAGAACACGAATTTCCTTTAGAAATGGTTACCATGAAAGATTATAAAACTAATTAAAGAAAAAAGAAACATGATAAATGAACACATATTGAGTTACTCATATGAAGTATAATGCAGTGCAGAAAAAAGGATACAGAAGTGCAACTTGGAAGTACACGGTCTGAGTGGCCAAGAGTGTCTCTTCAAGAGACAGCTGTGCAGCATAAGCTTTATCACAGTCAACAGCAGGCAGTGCAAGTAGATCGGTGGATCTGAGCATAAAGTTACCATGATAAGTTGTGAAACGGACACCTACAGATGAGAAGACATAAGCTTACAACATTCCATTTAGGTCAAAGACAAAGAACTAGGATGGAATATGAATTTCATTATTCTACCAGCAATAAAATATTTGTACCTTTGCCACATCTTATCCGCATGACAGCTTCCCATGCAGTCTCTCTAGTGAGATCTCTGGCTAGTTCATGTCTCAATTTATCTCTGTGAATACTTGCCTGAAAACTTGGATAATAATACACCTGACCACCAGTATATTTTGCCAGCGTGCCTGTAAAGCATTAAGAGATGGCAGGTTAAGTTAAACGTAGTAGTCTAAATGGCGAATGGAGACCGAATTCAAGTCGAAATGGAAACACAGTCTCAGCTAAGTGAAAAAACGGGGAATTTTAATCAAAGAGTAGAACTTATATATGTTAATGTCATCTTACATGAATGCCTCTTGCATATTTATCACACTACATCTGGCAATACCAAAAGGTTACAAGACAATGGAATGGTAGAAAAACCGAATAACAGGGAAATTTCATGGTGTTGTTGCATCTTTTCACGATTTTGAGGCAGAATAAAAAAGACAATGTTACTCATGAAAGGATTCATCTCTAGAATTCACCTCGCGGCATTTCAACATATTGGCACTGCTCCCTTTCATTTCTAGTTTCTCTATGTTAACGTTATATAATTCTATTTCATGACCTATTACATTAACAAAAAGATACGTGAGTTTCCTATACCTCAATTTAATGAATCTCGCGGCATGGGTCCTTCATGTGCTTTAGTCAGTTGCAAAGGGGCGTGTTAAGGACTTCAAGCTCTATAATATACTTAATACAATATCTATAAATGGCAAGCTTAATCAATCAATTTAATACTAGTACAACACCCGTATATTACACGGGTGCTTGTTAAAAAATTATTCTTAAATTTTAAAATTAATGAGAAAACTATATTAAATTTAGTTTACTTTTTAACAAAAAAGAATATATTAATTTTAGAATGATATATGTTACTTATGACTTACATGTGTTATATTATATTAGTTTTTATTACTTATATCATATAACTACTTGAAATATAAATATATAGTTGATAAATAATTTTATTTTCTAATTAATATTAAAAATAATTGGTATAAAGATAAATATAAATTATTTTTTTTATACATACAATATGGATATAGATGTTATTATCAAAGCTCATCAAAAGAAGATTAATTTGATATATTACATATATAAAGCTGATGAAAAATACAAAAGTTATTAACTTTTAAAATATATATACAATTCAATAATTATAATAAGGAATGATATTAAAACATATTTATGGTAATCCGAACCTAATTATTTTTGGTTTGGAATTAAATTACAATTTACCCAAGCCTAATAACGAAGCATGTAATTTTGCCACATAGGATTCTGAAGCACCAGAAGCAGCCATGTAGGCTCAACGCGTTCTGAATTAATATATAGGGGAGATTTATCTAGTGTAAGGCAATGGAAATGTCGAAACGGGCGTAAATGAAGTTATAGTCATTTGGTATTCCAATCAAAAGATCAAAGTTGAGGCAGGATAACGCTTACCTAATGATGCTATATCTATGTACTTATCGCTGAAAGCATAAAGATTTACAGCAATCTGATACTTGGTAAAATCAGCGGCCATCTGTTTATAAAATGTATCCTCCGGTACACGTAGAGTATGCTCCTTATCTGTCCCATAGACACGAATATCATCCCCACGCAACCTCAGGCGCCCAACACCAAGTGATGGCAGAGAACTCTGGAAAATCAACAATTTACCACCAAGTTGGCGCTGACAATGAGCCAATAATTAGTTAGTATCGAGCTTAACAGAAACCAATTTCCTATAACTACAAGTGCATCAACAGAAAGTCATAAAATTATTTGTCTGAAAGCCAAGTTAGGCAAGAATTTACTTCATTAATGCAAATGCAAGTCAAAAGTTGTGAAGGGACCAGCATACCATAATCATGAATACAGCTTTAAGAGCAGGACCGAATGCAGATTCAACATTCATGTTGTCCTGGAACATGGATGGCAAATTATCAAGGAATGCCTCTATCACACTTCTAGATTCTGACAGGTTCACTAGAAGATCATCGGGCAATGGAACAAATATATCATCCAAATCTGAGACAACCATCATCTGAGGCTGTGTCAATGACGACTGATAAAAAAAAAGGCCATTAGTTATTCAACAGAGTTGAAGGAAGATTACAAATACTATAAATTGACAACTGTACAGTGACACTCTACCTTCATGTTATAGAAATGTATATTGCTATCAAAAGTAATGAAACCAATCTGTGTTCGAGGATAACCAGGCAAAGTGTCTAAACAAGACTTAATAGTTTGTGCCATAACCTGCAAGAAATAATGTTTATTTGTAAAGATTCAGTAAGCAAACACAAACTAAAAAACTTAAACAGAAACGAAAGAAAAAAGATGTCAATCATCGTGAATGCTTAACATAACCAAGTGTTTCGACAGGTGGATACACAGGTTTTATAACCAAATTTACAGCAGAGAAAATAATTATCATATGATATGAAGGAAAAGACTACATAGATTTGAGCAAAAATGAAAAATGTCTTTCAGGCTCCCCAAAGACTCAGATTTACCCCTAAAAATTTTGTTAAACATCAACAAGCTATCCGTCTCATTAAACTTGAATTTCGATTGTTGAAGTTCAAATGTATGCCATGTAAGAAGCAGAGCTAGCCTAGCAAGCAAAGAGATCCCCTTTCGGACAAAACTAAGCTGCTGCTGGATCTGCAGTTAGCATATGGTTCAGTACTGCTACCTCCCCCAGAATAAAGGTAAAAAAAATTAGAAACTGAAGTTTTGTCATCTTCTATCATATAATATTTTTTGAATACCAAATACGTTTGAAGCCTACGGTTTTGGATGAATAGCAAAGGATTGTCAATACCCAAAACTTAATCTCCTTTCCCCTCTCATTCATTCCAAACATTATAATAGGATCACAGATGAATAAACCCAAAAATATTTAATCAACTCCTACGCTTGCTACTTATTATAATCAAAACAATATATTTCAGCTTTCAGATATATAATTTGGTAGATATAGTGGATATAGAAAGTCAACTTTTCAAATTATGACAGATAATAGCTGAAATCTAATTCCTACAAAAAAGATATCACATCCTATTTTAGAGAAATAGGTATATCATGCAAATAGACCTATAACTGTCAACTCCCTATCTCCTTTCAACAGTAAATCATGATGAAACAGTGCAAGAATAACTAGCCCGACGTGCACACACACACACATATAATATGTAATGGAAAATATTACCTCTAGCATTCCGTTTTGGATTGCAGATATCGATACGTCAATTAGAAAAAAATACAGAGGTGGCATTGGTGGGCGGACCATGTACTCAGCCGGAGCGATATATTCAACACTACCCTTAGTTAGTTCAGGCCTCTGATCCAAATCAACTCTTCTACCAGTAGCATCCAAGTGCGAAAAATATTCTCCTGGGACTGGAAATGAGAATGTTGATTAATCAGTTTTGAGCCGGTGCAATTACAAAACCAATTGAATCAGCCTCGAAGATAACCTATTTTTAAATTATGCCAAAAAGACTTAAAAAATGTGCTGGATTGCCATGCAGCATGATACAGTTGTAAATTAGAGATAATATCCTCTGATTATACTAGAAGAAATGCCTCTTTAAACCTGCACTTTTAACAGTCAGAAAAACCATACCATCATTGGGCAGTGTGCAAATATTGCATTTCCACTTGCTTCCATTGTTCACGAACGTGACATATGGATTCACATAAGTGCGGCACCTCCTACAACGAATAAGGCCCGTCGCGGCAAAATTCACTACTGGAACTTCCTCCTGAACAACAGCCCAAGTGAACAGTTAGAGAAGATAGATTGATAGTGGCAGATGATATAGCTGTAAACATAATGTCGGTTTCAAAGCGAACTAACCCCAGTTGATGCTTCTGCCAAAGGACACACAACAGCCCCTAAAGGCAAATGCCACCGAGATGCCAGGGACTGAGAATTTGGTATGGCGCTTGTCGTCAGTCGTAAGACTCTAGAACGACAATTCATCGGGTACAACTCGGCAAAAGACTTGGGCTCAACATCACCATCCAATGGCCTCGGAAATGCTCCAGTATCATGTCCTGCATCAAACGATCCTGGTACGGATCCAAGAGAGAGTGAACTAAAATCTTCTGCAAGTGCCTGTGGAGTTGTGCTTGGTGGTCCAAGGCCATGTTGATGAATTTGGTTCCCAGAATAAAGCCCTGATGGAGCTGCAATTGGAGGACCGGGAACATACCCTCTTTGTTGACCCTGAAAAGGAGTTGGAGGTGCTGGTGGAGCAAAGCCTCCCTGTTGCACGGGAAAGTTACCTGGCCGCATAGGTGGAGCTTGAGCGACAGAATCTGGTTGTGTCTTAGCATACCCAGGAAAAGCCGGTTGGAAGGTACCCGTGGTGGCAGCTGCATAAGATGGCCCCACTGGCCGAGAAGAAGACTGGGGAAGTTGGGCATTCGGCCTTGTGAGCGGAGAGTGTTGATCTGCAGGCAAGGGAACATTCATGTTGGGTTGTCCTATTTTCATGCTTTGAGGTGGAGTACCAATGGGAACTGGAGGGGGTTGAAGTTGTGAAGGGAAACAGACCGGAACCGGAGGAGCTCTAGCGGAAGGAGAGCCAATGGGCTGACTCGTAGAGGAGGGACGTGGAGGAGGTGGCACTTGACCAGTTGACATGACTGGAGGAGTCGGGAAACGCTGAAATCCTGGAGTAAGTGGGGGCCTAAAGGCATTTGCCTCTGATCCAACCAAAGGCCCACCTGAAAAAGAAGGTGCCGGAAACTGAGAGGACATAGGAGGTGTGGGCCTAAAGGGAGATGCTGCTTGTCCTGTCACAGGCCCCGATGCTGAAAAAGGTACTGCCTTTGTCGACTGTGGAGCAGCAAAGGGTGTTCCAGCTGGTCTTGCTGGGTAACTTGGACGGTTAGGACTTTCAGTATCCATGAAGATATTACACCTCAAGCTAGATCACCAAAGCTTCTGCAAGCGATCATGAAGAATACGTAAATAGACGAAATCAAATAAAAAAATAAAAGAAGGTTATTTCACCATAGCTGAAGAAATTAACTTACTGTAAGTATTTACTTTAGTCATTACCAATCAATCCAGGGGATAAAGGGTTCACGTTCAACCGAACATCTCAATATGATTATGTAAAAATATCACATTCACAATAGCATCAAAGGAAGGTTGCTGCTGCTTCAACCACACAAAGGACGACGTGTATTTCTCACGACATTAGACTGAAACTATAATAAACTATAATTAACAAAAAGAGACAATCATACACTGTGCAATTCGGCACTATCACTACTACACTCAGCAAATTACTACTTCGCCAGGAAAAGAAACTATCCTCACAGAACCAAATTATTACACCAGAATTTATCATTAATTTGATCGAAGGAAGTAGCTAAATGCACTCAGTCTCAGTTACAGGAAAAGGAAACAGTTTAAAACAAGCTTTTCTGCAGCACCCATCACACATCCACCAAGCATACGTTCATATTTGCAGCCCGTACTTAATGAACAAAAAAGCTAATCTCGAAATTGAACAGACCAACCTCAAATTGTCGTTGAGAAATTACAGGATTTTGCCACAACTGCTATCCAGCAGCTGGTCGAATAAACAAATCGGAAAAAAAAATATCAATTACCTGATCGAAGATGTCGCCGGCGAAAGAAATCGCAGAGTATTAACCCGGCGATCAGAGAAGCGGGTGTGGCGAACAGAAGCAAAACGAATCAATTCATTAATCTGCTCTAATTTGTAGACTGTAAATAACAGAGAAAAANNNAAAAAAAAAAAAAAAAAAAAAAAAAAGTATGTATGGAGTAACAAGACGATCTACTTTCTTTTTTCAACTTCTCGACATCGGGCTTTTCCACGGGCCGAGCCAATTTTCAACCGTTTTCGGATTCGGGATTTTCTATACATTCTTTTTCAATTTGGTGTGGTTACCGAATAAATCAAAAATCGAACTTATGAAAACTATAACCGCACAGCACTGCAACGTAAGAACCGAAACCTAACCGAAAATTTTTGACATAAAAAAAAATCGAATCGAACCGAACCGCACCGCTCGGATTTTCGGTTTCGGTTTGATTTTTCTCCCCCTAATCGCCGAGATTATTTTACGTTTCGTTTTATTTTTTCAGGTAACAACTAGTACGAATTAGGTATAAACCGTATAAATTAAATCAATAAAGTAATATTAATTAACATAAAATTAATTTTTAATATTAATATTAAGTTTCATTATTTTTTATTTTAATAATATAATAATTAATATATAGTTTATATAATAATTTCACATCTTATAAAATAGTTATTGTTTTAATGTTTTTTGTTTAGAATTAAGAATATGAAATCTAACATATTTAAGCATTATCAATCAATACGACTCACGAAAATACTTATATTTCTCTTCGTTAATCGTACCTTCTTATAATATTTTATGACGATGTTAAATAAGTGATGGTAAAATTGAAAAATTGTGACAATTATTATAAATTATAAATATTATATTATAAGTATTTTGAATTTTATATTTAATCTAATCATTTATATATCAGTTCGACACCAACTGATTTATCATTATAATTTAACAATATAAATTATAAATATTCTTTTTTCGAAACTATAGTTTACATCGTTACTCGACAAGCCAACAATTAGTACAATCACAAACAAACATTACATAAAATTCTTATTATTTAAATTGTAATTATGACAAGAAAATATAATTAAGAATCATTTTTCACTCATTTATTATTATTATTATTATTATTATTATTATTATTGTTGTTGTTGTTGTTGTTGTTGTTGTTGTTGTTGTTGTTGTTGTTGTTGTTATTATTATTATTATTATTATTATTATTATTATTATTATTATTATTATTGGTTTGGTAAAATTAAGTATGACATTTTTTTTTCTTTTGCCAATTTACACTCCTGTCGAATGATTTGAAAAAAAATTGCATGCACCATGATTTGAGAAAAACATTAGCATCTATACGTGATTTGTGGCAAACAATTAGAAAAATGCATAATGTCAATTACCAAATAAAAAAACGATTTTGTTCCTGTAATTCCGTAACTAAAGGCAAACACGACTAAAGAAAAAAATCTCATAAACATGGAAAAAACGGTATACATGGTCATGTCGTACCGGACGATTCAACGCGATCTCTCTGCGTGACAACAGCGTGAGGCGGCTGTAGGCGGCTAAATTCCGGCTGGAGAGGTTGTAGTCGTTGCGCGCACTGAACGCGTGAGATTGTCGGAGGTTGCTGTGTGGCTGAACGTGGATGGAGAAGATGTCCAAGAAATGAAATCCATTCATGGTGACGCTGAAGAACAACAACACAACGAATCCGACTGATCGGTACAGCGGTGAACGACTTCCTCGCCGGGCGTAGACGATGACGACTTCATCTAGTCGTCCTCTTCGAAGCCCGAGAGTATCGACAGTTTCGAGAATATATGCAAATTGACCAAAAAATATTTTCATTATATGATGCGTTTATACTCAATATGTTTGCAGTATATGTTGCATTTTTATTTACATAATATAATATAATCACTATTGTGATGTTTGATTTTGTTTATACTGTTTGTTTATATTTCTTACTTAATTTTATACTGAAAATATGTACTAACATTGATAATTAAAAACATATTATAAGGGCTCCTAAGATGTGAATATATATATACTCCCTCTTGTTCATAATACTTGTCGTTTTGTGAAGTTGCACAATAATTAAGAATTTTTAATTTTTTTTGCTAATAATAACCTTCTTTAATGAAAATTTATAATGTGAAAATTAAGAGTGAATATGAAAAGGCGTAACTTATTTATTAGCTAAATGAGGATAATAATAGAAAAATATGTACAAAATATCCATAAAGTCATTTATTTGGTTAATGGTTGATAAGGCCAAAATGTCATTTAAAAAGACTATGAAATATTATATACTAGATTATAATTTTTTATTTTTTAATTTGCTCAATCAAAATTATGTTTATGCTTCGTTTATAACATGTAACTATGTATATAAGTAGATATATACAATTGACGTCTTCGTAACATATAAGCAGATGTATACAATTAGAAAAAAACTATCACATCGACACTTATAACAAAGAGATGTCAAAGCTAACGACGAATATCATAATCTTGTGCAAGACAAACATCAAGATATTTTCAGTTTATGTTGCATTTATAGTCAGTATATTTCAGTGTATGTTGCGTTTTTATTTACATAACTTTTACTAGCTCAAAATGCCCTCTTGAACAACAATCAGACAAACTTCACTGAAAAGATTGATGTCTAGTCTAATCTCTTTATTCAACATCAGTGCCATCAAAATTCTGCTAATATGTCAACCACAAACTATAAATTTAATTATCTCTCCATATAAATTTGTAAACCAATTGTTTTACTGTAAATTTATATCTAGTTTATTTTTCAGTTTATTATAGATTTATAAATCAATACAATAATACATATTTTGTGTTTTTTTTTACATAAATTTATATCTAGCTTATTTTTAAGTATGTTGCGTAGCATAAAAAAGTACGCTAATATACCAAACATGAAATATACATAAACATCATATAAACATTTAAAACATATCCGATCGAAACTATCCGAATGTTGCCGCTGTTCACAAGCAGGGTTTGCCGTCGCGTCGCTGAAACTCCATGTTGTCGTCTTTTGAATGAGCCAAGCGAAACACCATGGTTCAAAAGCGGGGACGTCATTCGTCTCGTCATGCCGCCGGTGCTCGACCCCTCCATTGTCGGTGCTCAGTTCGAGTTCCCATCGCCTTCGGTTGAAGCCCACCGTCCGACGACATTTGCCACTCACGAGCCGAAAGGTACCACCGCACAATCGTAGTCGTCATCTTTATGCGCCGAACTTGCATGTTGTCGCGCCATTCCATTTGCTGCAGAGGATGACCCGAGAGAAGGTGTGGGGTGGTCCGTCTCCTTCGCCGCCAGGTGGACTGCTATTGACGTTGTGTCTGGGATCGATATGAGTCAGTTTTCTCCCGAAAAGTGAATTCAATAATTTTTTTTTTCAACTACTCCCGATAAATCAGAATTCATTACAGATAATATATTTATGTTGCTTAATAGAATATCTCATGTTTATGCAAATAAATTTGTAAAAATTGCTACACTTGTTAAAAGTTATAATTGTTTCGTTAGAACGTAAATAGAAAATTGTGAGGTCGTCGGTGGAGTAATTTCCTTTTCGAATTAAGGAAATTTTTTCCCATCCGACGGTAGGCGGACTGGATTAAGAAAATTCACATGAGCAATAGATTTAAGCCCAACAAGAGATGGGCCGACCCAGAATTGGATAATAGCTAAAACAAAATACAAATAACGCAAACAAAAAAAGTTTATATATAAACTTTGATAAAATTACATCAAATTCTTGTAGAAAAATCTTCTCCTCAGTCACTTGTCTCTATTTCTTCGAGCCGCCGGCTGCTCAAGCTTCCGACAGGAAGTGATTTTCATGCCCAATCAGAGTTGTTTTGGTCGAGGTATACGCTCTGTTAAGCTACTAGGGTTTTAGGGGCTTTCTCGTTTTCTTTCCATTTTTTTGAACTGTTGTTCATCCTATGTCTTTTTTTTCATGAATTTCCTCGCTTGCTTGCTTGCCTTCTCACATTCTTGAAATTTGGTCTTAGTCTATGTTTTTCGGAGACCGATGTCGAACTGCGAATGTGGGTTTTTGATCTATGAGTCGTTAGAATTGTACCTTCAGAAGAATTAATCTTGGGTGACTTCGCTTTTGGATTGCATTTGTTAGCATTTGAATTGTTGCTCAAAACCGATGGCTGTTTTTTTTTTTT
>CACSLK010027833.1:11308611-11335775 GCA_902706635.1 Striga hermonthica
CCTTTAAAGACAAAGTAGAGTCATCTAAGGGGCAATTTAGTCATTTCAAAAAAGTGGCAATGAGGTAAATTAAAAGGGACACGTGTCGACTTCTTAAGGGCAATAAATGAGACACGTGTCGCCATTCGAAGCCCTCAAACTCCTTCATATATATATAACAGAGATTTATATTTTTATAAAATGTATTTAAATTTTCAACTACTTTTTCTCATTAATTTTATATTTTAAGAAAAAAATTAGCAAACACCCGTGTAATACACGGGCGTTGTACTAGTCTATATATGAAGGAGTTAGACCAATTCAAATGGCGACACGTGTCTGTTTTTATGGTCTTCTTACCGCGACACATGTCCTTCTTGCTACCATCAATAAAAAAATTGTTGGATTTGGGAAATAAAACCCTAGAATCCTCACACAGTCCGTCATTCGACTCATTCCCCTTTTATGTTCCACAAAAACCCTAGCACTCACCATTGTTGCACCGTCCCAAAAGCCATAAAATTAAGGTTAAAAAATACTCGTCGTCGTCCTAGATAGGCGGCGATGCAAGTGGATCAAACGGCAGAGTCGGCGAAGCAAGTGACGTTAGGGTCACGGAGGCGGATACTGCTAACGACGACGGAGATGTCTACTGTGACCCGACAAGATGAGGATTGAGCGACCCTGCAGCTGACGTCCCTTGAAGTACTCAGCAACGCAATCGAAAGATGGGTGGGGCGTGCTCTTTAGCTGGTTGTCAGAGCCCGACTACATCAACGACAGGTCAAAATCAAGGCCGGCTGAAGGAGTTCGTGAGGTTTTTGCCGAGGGGAAATCTTATAATCGTCGGAAGCCCGATCATATTCAACGGAATCTTAAACCTCTTTACCATTTTTTGACAGCTCTGTTCACGACCAGGCTTCAAGGAAAGGAAGGCGGCGACGCAGGAGGATCGAACGGTGGAATCAGCAGAGCAGACGGCTCCACTACCTATCGGAAAACACCTTGTGAAGAAGCTCAGCCGACAGCGATGGATGGCTGAGGCGGCCAGGGTCATGCTTTCCGGGTATCATGTAAGAAACAAAGACTAGATTTTTTTTCCCATACTTTGTTTTCTATTTTCAATTTAAATGTGATTTTCTTGTTCTTGTGGTTTTATTGATAATTGTAAGGACACCCTTAGGGTATTTCATTGTTCTTCTGTTTCAACCCACTTCAGTCCACCGCCACAAAAACCCTAATGATCATGCCAATCAACCTCTCTATTCTGAGATCATTTTTGCGCAAGGTTTCTCTGATTTTGATTAGGCATTTATATCCTTTGTACAGAGATCTCCACTAGACAAAAACGCCTTATTCTCTAGCTAATACCCGATCCTTTTTAGCAGGACCCAATTTGTACCCAGAACCATGAACAACGCCTACGTCTGGTAGCAGATAACAGATGGTTCTCTTTATCTTCTAGAAAGTGGAGGAGAAGGCCAACGAGATCTCTGTCTCCGCTAAAGAGGTTTGTGTTTTCCAGCCCCTTCCTGTGATTTACATTTTTTTGCTTCTTTTCTTCTCTTTCTTTCTTTTTTCTTTTTCTTTTTTTTTTTGGGTTTCTCAATTTTAGTGTGATCATTAATTATGATTATTGTTGATGTTTTGGTGCAGGAATTCAATATAGAGAAGTTACAGCTGGTCGAGGCGGAGAAGAAGGATATAGGCAGGAATACGAGCGCAAGAAGGAGCAAGTCCACGTCCACAAGAAAATGTAAAGTTTATGAATTTATGGTTTTCTACATTGTCATGTCTTTTGTGTTGAGTCTTTCCACCTGAAACTTTGTTGCTGTTTTATATGATGTGTAATTGTGGATTAAATAGAAGAAGAAAATAATCCATATTAACGTGGGGATCTCAATGTAGATTCATGAGTGGTTTTACTAATTGTGCCGTGAACTTTTGTATTATTCAATTACATTGGGAGATCTGAGTTTGAAAGAAGAAATAACGCGTTCCAAAGTCCTTTTTACTGTATTTGCACATTTTTTGGGATTTATTATCTTCTGATTGAAAATTTTTATATTCACGCAAACTTTGTTTTGATTGCCTAGATGGTGAAAAGGAGAGGCCAGAAGATAGTTTTCATTTGGGTTTACAAAGCAACCTGAAAATAGGAGGCTCGGGTGGATTGGAATGTATGGTGCTTAAATACGGTTCCGGTTTATTGGGTCCTTATACATGCCCATTGCTGGAATCGGGTTCATCGTTGGACTTTAAACGACAGACTTCCGCTAAGGTTTGTTTCATCTCTTTTTACTTGATTGCTTAAAGTCCTGACCTGCAAATTTGTTAACAACTACGCTCTTGCCATTTGGTTTTTCTTTACTTTTCTATTTTTTTGTTTTAAATTATATTTTCTGTTCTTTAATAATTTGTTAAAGGAAGCAAAGTTTCACGCATTGTGATCCAAAAAATATGAAGTTCACAAAATAATGCAGGTGACATTAATGTTTTTACCAGTGTTCTAAAAACTGGACCGGACCGACTGGTTCGACCGGGAACCAGACATGTCAGTGGTCCAGTCAGAGGAGTTAAGAGTATGCTTGTTTATAAATTTTTTTGATTTTGATTGGGTTTTTGGTTTGGGTTGGTTAAATTTGAAAAAGTTGGTATAGTTAATTATTAGTGGGTATATTAAAATAATTTTTAAAATAAAATGATTAAAATTAAATTGATGTAAAAGTAGGAGAGAGAAGATGTGATGTGATGGTTAGTTAAAATTATGTGAGTAAATGAATAGTAAATTAAGATTGATGTTGTGTGTAAGAATGATTGATATTATTTAATTATATTGATAATATTGATGATAGTGGGTTGATTGATTGATATTATTTAATTATATTGATGATAGTGGGTTGAGTTAAAGTAAGTCCTGACCTGCAAATTTGTTAACAACTACGCTCTTGCCATTTGGTTTTTCTTTACTTTTCTATTTTTTGTTTTAAATTATATTTTCTGTTCTTTAATAATTTGTTAAAGGAAGCAAAGTTTCACGCATTGTGATCCAAAAAATATGAAGCTCACAAAATTATGCAGGTGACATTAATGTTTTTACCAGTGTTCTAAAAACCGGACCGGACCGACCGGTTGGACCGGTTCACCGGGAACCGGACATGTCAGTGGTCCAGTCAGAGGAGTTAAGAGTATGCTTGTTTATAAATTTTTTTGATTTTGATTGAGTTTTTGGTTTGGGTTGGTTAAATTTGAAAAAGTTGGTATAGTTAATTATTAGTGGGTATATTAAAATAAAATGATTAAAATTAAATTGATGTAAAAGTAGGAGAGAGAAGATGTGATGGTTAGTTAAAATTATGTGAGTAAATGAATAGTAAATTAAGATTGATGTTGTGTGTAAGAATGATTGATATTATTTAATTATATTGATGATAGTGAGTTGATTGATTGGTATTATTTAATTATATTGATGATAGTGGGTTGAGTTAAAGTTGAGTTAAAAATAGAGAAAATTACCCCGTGGACGAGATGACATTTTTAAAAGTACATAACTACGATATTTAATTTTTAATGCCATAGAAATAAAGTAGTTTTTTAATTTTTTCTTCTCTCTTCATGATCCTCTTTCTTTCTTTCCGTTCTTTTTCCTTCTTCTTCATCCCTTAATTGTCCTCTTTTCGTTTTTCTAAATCCATATCCACACCTTCAATTTCTCTTATCTTTTTCTTCTAATTCTACCATCTCTTCACCTTTCAAATTCATCCTTTTTTTCTAAAGAACCCTAGTGAAAGCAAAACCCCTAAATTTCATCACAAATCAATTAAATCCGATGTTATTTCCCAACGTCTCGATTGGAACCCTATTGCATCCTCAGCGCCATTGGAACCTTCGACAACGTCTCAATTGAGATCCTCTCCTTCTCCAGCCTTCGGCGCCACCCGACCCTTGAGGCTCAGAGTGTAACTCACAAGGTGCGGTTTACTAAATCTGAATCTTAATGTGTGGTTTACTGATTAGGGTTTAGTAAATTTTAATTTTCCTTTTCTTTTTTGTTGTGGAGGTTCATTGATGGATCTTTTAAATCTATTTGTTGCTTGATTTAAGATCTGAAAAATTGATGGTACAATTCCAGCGGGCCGAGGCAGAGAAATAATCTGGCGGCTTTTGTGAAGATTAGTACTCCGGCTGTTGATGAAAAAAGATGGGGCACCGAATTCATGAGGCGGGTGTTGATTAAAATTTTGTTTTAAAAAGATGAACACCAACATCTGATCGGTGGCGTTGTTTCATAAATAATCATGAAAATTGATTAAAAATTTTGTTTATGTGTAATTTGGTTATGTTTATTAATTGGTTATTTTTTAGTTTATCTGTAGTTTATATTCAATTTATTTTTGCTTTATTTGTAGTTTATCTGTAGTTTATTTTTGGTTTATCTGCACCGACCTTGCGGATTCCACCGCTGGAATTATATTTTTACTATTTTAGTATGTTTGTTCATATATCTGATGTAAACTAAGAAGATTCAATGTTGAGTTTGTTTTAGTATGTAATATTTGTATTTTAGTGTGTAATATATTTGTATCGTAAATTTGATGTTTATCGATACACTATGGTAATTTTTTTTTTTTTTTTCTTATTTGTAGTTTATTTTCAGTTTTATTTTGTATAAGGTGTATATCTTTTTTTTCTTAATTTAATAAAAATAATAATAAACTTAAGATAAACTGTAAGGATAATGTAATAAACAAACATAAACAAAAAATATTTTAAGAAAAGTTCACATAGTCAATTTTGTATAAGGATTTATTGTATATTTGTTTTTTTCTTAATTTAATGAAAAATTGAATAATAAACTTAAAATAAACTGTAGGGATAATTTAATAGCCCTAAAATAAACTAAAAATAATCTAAGAAAAGTTCGTAGATTTAGTTTTATTTTGTATAAGGATTTATTATTTTGTATTTTTTTCTTAATTTAATAAAAAATTGAAAATAAACTTAAAATAAACTGTAGGGACAATGTATTTGGAGAAAAAAATTACTCTAAGTGGCAGATAATAAAATTATATAGAATATAAAATACTAATTGGGATTGGAGAGAGAGAGAGAATGAAATTTCATTAGAATGGTAAATCTAAATTCTAGACTCCTATGTGTATATTGGATGACTTTCATAAAGTGATACTCCCGTATTCCACAAACTGACATTTCCGTTATTGTGACATTAATTTTTCTCAAAATCTTTAATATGGAATTACTTTTCAAGTTTCATTGTTATGTTAATTTTTTTTGTATGTCTCGTATTTATGTATTGAAGCCAAATTTTTTCCCATCCGACGGTAGGCGGACTGGATTAAGAAAATTCACATGGGCAATAGATTTAAGCCCAACAAGAGATGGGCCGAGCCAGAATTGGATAATAGCTACAACAAAATACAAATAACGCAAACAAAAAAAGTTTATATATATAAACTTGATAAAATCACATCAAATTCTTGTAGAAAAATCTTCTCCTCAGTCACTTCTCTCTATTTCTTCGAGCCGCCGGCTGCTCAAGCTTCAGACAGGAAGTGATTTTCATGCCCAATCAGAGTTGTTTTGGTCGAGGTATACGCTCTGTTAAGCTTCTAGGGTTTTAGGGGCTTTCTCGTTTTCTTTCCATTTTTTTGAACTGTTGTTCATCCTATGTCTTTTTTTTTTCATGAATTTCCTCGCTTGCTTGCTTGCCTTCTCACATTCTTCAAATTTGGTATTAGTCTATGTTTATCGGAGACCGATGTCGAACTGCGAATGTGGGTTTTTGATTTATGAGTTGTTAGAATTGTACCTTTAGAAGAATTAATCTTGGTTCTACATGTTTTTCGTGTATATCTCACCGGTGGAGCACGAAAGGCGTAACGATCTGGGCACTGTCTCGGAGAGAGGCTCAGGTGAAATAGACATGTCTGTGAAGACAATAGAAGTATTTAAACTTTCCCCACCTTTAGAAGAATTAATCTTGGGTGACTTCCCTATTGTAATGCATTTTTTAGCATTTGAATTGTTGCTCAAAACCGGTGGCTGTTTTTTTTTTCCTTAAATTGAAAGATGACATTTTCGCCTGGGAGATTCATTTATGGATTGCGATTTCTTTCAATTGATCTGAATTTATAAGAGAAACTTACTGGTAGATAGTGTTCATATGGCCATTCCTGTACTTCTGGCTCTTGACTTTTGTTTTATCTCTAATGGTTTGAGTGGGATCCATTAGATTTTTCAGCTATTGCAACATTTTTAATAGTAGAAAGGATAAATATTCCTCCAATTGTATGTGCT
This sequence comes from Striga hermonthica, assembly GCA_902706635.1. Lineage (NCBI taxonomy): Eukaryota > Viridiplantae > Streptophyta > Magnoliopsida > Lamiales > Orobanchaceae > Striga > Striga hermonthica. Next base: position 11,314,909 of record CACSLK010027833.1, read on the forward strand.
ACCGAGTTTTCTCTTCGGCAAAACTTGGTTACTAATTATAAGTTTCTCACTTAAATTATATTCTCTCAATGGGAATTTTGAATGCATGGATTTTACACACATTCTTCTAGCATTTGTTTGAGTAAGTTCAATCACTATATCTTAGGCGCAGTCCACCCATTGTCAGTTTGTGCTGTGGCTTAGAATATTTCAAGAGTTGCCAATTAAGTTTTTCTGTAGCAACTAACAATGTTAGATTTTAGAAAAAATAATCTTCAGTGATTTGGAAGGATATCATCTATCCATGTTGGGTGTTGTTTCCTGCAGAACCCTTCACCCCTTCTTCAATGAAGCAGTCCGTTTTTTCTCTGTTGGTTCATTTTTTATTTTTTATTTTATTTTTTCAAATAATAAGGTTTTTAGTTTTTGTTTTTGTTCTTTTTTTTTTTTTTTGGTATAGTATCAGCTCAGGCTTTAGGCTTGTTTAAGTTACATTAACTTCATGAGCCTATTGTTTTATTCAACCTTTTGTATGCTTTATTGATGCTTTATTGGTGAAGCATGTGTCATCTGTTGGATTCTTGCTTTCAGCTTTGGTTGCTCTAGTTTCTATTTACCCTTAATTGTTATGCATTCCATGCCTTTATTTCACTTGCTTATTCCATGGGAGCTTACACATTTATTGGCGATATTTTTCCAAGAAGCACGACTTCATGTTCATTTGATACTATAGGCAAGCTTAGAAGAAGTGAAGCATTTTAATTACTATCATTTTCTTTATTCTTGTGAATGTATATATGGTTTAGATTAGAGCATCAACTAGTGGAGTATTGTAATCCTGTAGACCTTGCACGCTGATTTATTTCCGTTCTTTAGTTTGCTCCTAGTCTAATGTATTTCTCTGCACATTGTACCCTTTAACATAATCAATATAATTAGTTCACACTCTACAATTATTAATTTTTTATGTCTCATTGTTGTCTTAACTCTCCGACCAGAATGATGAAGAAGCTAAAGAACCCATTAGTTTACTTGGATGTTTCAGTAGATGGAGGTACTGCTGACAGAATTGAAATCGAGGTAATTATGTCATCCAAACCTTCAAATGGGTTGAACATAGAGACTTGTTTTCTAACACGTTTTAAACTTTTCATTGCTCTAATTGAATTCCTGTGTTATGCAGTTGTTTGCTGATGCGGTTCCTAAGACAGCTGAAAATTTTCGGGCTCTCTGCACAGGTATATTAAATAACCATATATTTATTTTGTTTGGGAATATCAAATTCTAGCTCCTGAAGATTCAATTATAGGACTCTTGTTTTGGATGTTTTGTATAGTCCCGAGAGGTATACTTCGGCATGTTGCACTGCATGGCTGGAAAAATGTTTTCACCTCCTGTTAAACCATTGCATTTCCATGGTTCCCAGAATTAACTGGATTTAACTGGAGAAGTCATTTCTGGGGAATATCTCCAAACTCCTGGGTCTTAAAACGATATTTTCTTCTGATATCCCTGTATAAGATTTTTTACTTCTGCCAGTTTTGAGTAGCTCAAATGTACTTCTTGTATCTCTGTATAAGATTTTTTTTTTTTTTTTTTTTGAATATTTCCGAACTAGGTTGTGTGCAGTATAAGTTTCTTGCTCCTCCATGTATGCTTTCTATTCAATTAGGAGTTTTTCCTTGCTGCTCATAGTTTCGATGTCTCAGGAAATCCCATTCTGGTGCCCATCTTTTAATACTTTTACTGATGTTATCTTTGATCTGACCCAAACTCTCTTTCTCTCTCTATTCTCAACCCCATGAACATCCTTGGCTCCATCCCCTTTATGGTTTTCTTGGCTGACTTGCTGCAGAAAAGTGTAAATTGAAAGCTATGTTTGGACTTTATAATGGGCTCTTGCTTCTACTTTGACTTTTATGGTTTTTAATTGTTTATTAGGCTTATCATGTATGGAGTATATCCCATTGGAAAAACTTTTTGGTTGTGCAATCTCTTTTTCGGTGGTAATGAATAGTTGTTTGCAGGTGAGAAGGGTGTTGGAGCCACAACAGGGAAGCCTTTGCACTATAAGGGCACAGTGTTTCATCGGATCATAAAAGGATTTATGGCTCAAGTATGTTTACATTTGCTTATTAAATAATTGCTATTGGGGAGGATAAAGAATGTAATTATTACTGTTTCCTGATGTTTCGTGCAGTGTGTTGTTCTGATATGTATTGTCTGTCTAAGCTTATCCATTATATGAACAGTATATAAAGAGCTTTTATAACTTTTTACTTCACATATGAATACAAATCGATACTTTGGAATGCCTAATCTGTTTTTTGTTCTTCTTTCTTCTTCTGAAGGGCGGTGACTTCTCGAAAGGAGATGGTATACTTTTCTTTAGTTAAATAAAGCTATTGGATACAAAATTCATCTCCTGTTTAAGACGAGTAAAGCACATTTTTGTAATGATTTGCAGGTACTGGTGGAGAAAGTATTTATGGAGGCAAATTCCGTGGTAAGCTTCCTGCCACACTCACGCCCTTGCTCATTACTTGTGCTAATTTGTGGACGTAATATTTTTTTTTTTATTTTTTTATTTATTATTATTATTTTTTTTTTCTGAATATTACAGATGAAAATTTCAAGTTGGGTCATAAAGAGCCTGGTCTTCTGTCTATGGCTAATAGTGGTCCAAACACAAATGGATCTCAGTTCTTTATTACTTTTAAGCAGCAGCATCATCTGGATGGGTATATTTTACACAAAGTTTGTTAAATGCCGTGTACTTGATTCACATGTCGAATTTAATTCAGTCCAGCAAGATATCTTCCTGCTTCTCTCATCCCCACCCTCCTTTCCCCCTTATCTTGCAGAAAACACGTTGTGTTTGGAAAGGTTGTGAATGGAATGGATGTTATCAAGAAAATGGAACAGTTAGGATCATCTGGTGGAAAACCATCCGGGTTCGTAAAAATTGTTGATTGCGGTGAGATGTCCAAAACCGATGCACAAAATGCAGTCGAGGTCGATGAAGGTGTGCTGTAATTGTGAGAATGAAACAGGTCCCATTTTCTTCATCTTCATCTAATTTCATTCTGACATTTCTTCCCATGATGTGGTTCCAGAGAAAAAGAAAAAACCAACAAGTTCGGATGGTCAGGCAAAAGGGAAGAAGAAAGTACCTGTCAAGACTAAGAGGAGAAAGAGAAGCTACTCTTCATCTGATTCCTACAGCTCTAGCTCTGACTCCTACTCTGATTCGGACTCAGACTTAGACTCGTTAAGAACTGAGTCACACTCGGATTCTGATTCGGATACCGATTCATATTCTTCGACTTCATCCAGTGATGGACGCCGAAGGAAGAGAAGGAAATTGGTAAAGAGAGGAAGACATCAGCATGGGAAAAGGAAGCAAAGAGAGCGTCGTAGTAGAAGACCAAGACGGAAGTCTAAAAGGTCTATGTCTAAAAGGTCTTTCTCCATAGTTTCATTACACTTTATTCCTTTCCGTGTTGTTTTTGTCGAGCAAGTATGTGGTCATACTAAGGCATGCAATTCTCTTGGATAAATTCTTTTTTCTATCCTATAGATTTTTGACAAAGTACAATGACTTGGCGATAATTCTAATTAGACTGTTGTTGCACCTCCTGATTTTATTGGAACCAACATTATTGGTAAAACATGTCTGGGGACTTTTACGTGCGTTAAGTTCTTACTGTATATTCTTTTAATTTGAACTCTTAGGAGCTCGCGGAGTTCTAGTGATACTGATAGCAGTGACAGTGATAGTAGCAGAACTTCTGGTGATGAAAATGTGCGTAGAGGCAAATCTTCACGAAAAATAAAGGCATCAAGCGATGGCAGTGATAGTAGCAGAACTTCTGATGATGAAAATGTGCGTAGAGGCCAATCTTCACGGAAAACAAACGCATTAAGCAAAGAAGAAAAAAAATCTGCTCAAACTCTTGGTATTTATTTATTCCTTTTACGCTCCGACTTGTAGATATACATGTTACACTGAGTTGAACTACTCTATATCTGAAATTGTCTTTGATAACTATTGTAAATGTGAAGGGAATGCGAAAAAGTCACCGGTTCCTCCCGTAGGATCCATCGAGCAGAAAAAACACAATGATAAGAAAAAAAGCGGGGATGACTCGTCTCATGAAGAGGGTGAATTTTCTCGAAAGAATGATAAACATGTGAATAACAACAAGGAGGACCTTATCAACAATAGTCAAACTGGTATTGGATTGCGTCAATCTGATAATTCAGGCCGATCCAGGTACTTCCCAAGTGATTTGCATTATCTTTTATCTTTTCTATTCCCTGCCTTAAAAATTATTTCCGACTTTTATAAGTACGAATCTCTGTTTAATCACTATCATCATTTTCCATGCATCAACAATATGAAATAACATATATTATGGTCATGAACTTGTATTTTATCTTATTGTTAGATTTTATCACTAAGGGTGCACAATATTACTTCACTAGAGTCGGTATTTTAAATACTGGATCGGTAGCATGCCGACCTAGTATATTGCCGGTATTACTGGAGTAGCAAATATCATAATATACATAAATTTTCAGATCATATTTGAAAAAAAAAATAAAAGTCAGTGTGTTCATTAAGTCCCAACTTCTCAATAAGATAAAAATAAAGCTACAAATCTCATGTTTTAATTTTAAGTTGATGATTAATTTCTTTTTAAAAAAAATGCTGGGCAGTGTACGGTATATTAATCATCGGGTAAAGTATCGCATTCTTATCTTTGACTATCAGGAGCCCAACACCAAGCCGAAGTCCTAGGTATCGAGAGAATAATAAGAAACCATCTGGTCAGCAAGGCACAAGACATCCTTCTACGAGCCCTGCAAGAAAAGCTCCTCCTCAACCTTCTACTTCTAATCATGGCAGAGAGTTATCCCGAAGCCGCTCGCCAGGTGGAACCACAAAACGCGTTAGGAAAGGCAGAGGCTTCACTGAAAGATATGCCTTTGTTAGAAAATATCGCACACCGTCTCCAGAACGTTCTCCCGATAGATCCTATCGTTATGGTGGAAGATATAACCAAAGGAACAACGACAGGTAAATTTGTACTTGAAAAGTATCTCTTTTGTACGTAAACCTTTCTTTTTTCTTCCTTTCTTATTCCTTTTCTTTTCCCCCTTATTTTGATACTTACAACCTGGGTGTTCCAAGCAGTCATTTTTTGTTTGGAGCAATTTTTGATCAGCTGAAATCAAATGAGTGAAATGTATTATTGTGGGATGTTTAAGTTTCACAATGGATTAATTTAATTTGTTTTCATGTTTCCAAACAATTATATCTCGAATATTTAGCCAATTTAATGACTGTCTTAAGGTATTCAAGCTACAGAAGTACATATGAACACTCACGACATTACCGAAGTTCGCCTAGGAGAGGAAGGAGCCCGCCAAGGTATAGTCTTTTTGCCCCTTTCTTTGTTTCTTGATGTTATCAGTTATCACTCTTCTCATGCCTGTCTTGTTTAATTTAGTAGAGATTACACTCAATGTATCGTCTAATTTAGAAAGAAAAGAATGCCTTTTAAAATTTCAAGTACCCTCCTTATTGCAAGCACTCTCTTGAGTTTCGAGTACAATTTCGTTCACCCCCCTCTAATGGGTGTGTTTCCTACTTTCTTTTTTTGTGGAAGCTGCAAGTAGGACCCACCCCTATTAGGGCCGTAGTGTTGTTAAATCAAATGAGCCGAGCTTGAGCTCATTTAGTGCTCGTATGTTAGCTCGGCTCGATAAGGCTCGAAAAGAGAACTTTTATATAATTTTTTATAGTTCGACTCGTTAAAACTCGAGATCGGCTCGAGCTCGAGCTCGATTTCTGGCTCGGGCTTGTGCTCGAGCTCGGGTCGAATCGTTTACAAGTCTAATTAGGGGGACCGCAAAACATATAACCTCGAGAAAAGTGCCATGTATAAAATAGGAACTACTATAACCAAATGTGGAAGCAACTTATAATCTTGAAGCTTGAAGGATAGTTGTTTTTAAATAACCTTTACGTTTATAGACCGTATCTTTGTTTCAAATTCATCAACCTTATGATGGTGTTTAGGTACGAGCGCAAAAGAAGTAGAAGTAGGTCCACTTCACGAAGCCCTGGTCCCTACCGTAGCCGCCGGCGCCCCACAAGAAGTCCGGTTCGCAGCCCAAGCCCAGCCGACAGGCGTCCAGTTCTTAGCGACCGACTGAAATCGCGTTTGGGCCCGCGGAAGGATGATCGGCCCATTTCACGATCGAGGAGCCGTAGTCCGGCCCGATCTAGATCCAGTAGTGATATGGGTCCAAAAAAGCGAGTGGGAAAAGCTTCGTCTCGTTCGCCTGTAAGTCCACGATCGAGCCCTTCAGGTGGTGGACAACGGGGCTTAGTGTCGTACGAGGATGTCAGTCCACATAATGGGGTGAATTAGTTACTTTCAAGTTGTTTGTTGATCTTAGTTGGTTTTTATGTTGGATTTGTGTTTGTCATATTGCTTGCATTACTCTGATTCTGGACTCTGTGTGTGTGTTCTTTTTCAAAATTCTTGATTTGGTGTGCTTTTGCGTAGTTCCAAGCCCAAACTGAATTGATATTTGGGCCTATTGACAAACTTATTGGGAGGATTACTGAAGTTTATTCACTTATGGTATTTTTTATTTATTAAAAAGTGCTGTCATTGTTTCGTTGATTTGTGAAATTCTTTTCTTGTTTGTGATGTTATCTATGTTAGTGATTTGCCGTGTCACATAGAATGAAAATGTGTCCGTAGATGGTATAGACTTTGATGAGCCAATAAGTTGAGAAATAGTAATTGGTTATAGAATATTTTAGAATAAATTGTTTGAATGAAAGATGATAGGAAAAAAAAAAAATATTTTAGTAGCAATTTTAAAATTATGGATGTATGTGAGATAAGTAATGATACAAAGTGATTGGTATTGAATAATATGAGTAAGTATTAATTTTTATTTTTGAAATGATTTGAGAAGAAAAAATTTAATATTAGATGAGTAGTGCTTTTTTTTTTAAAAAAAAAAAATTGAATTCGTATTGTTGTCAGATTAATAAATTTGACTTGAATCTTAAGATATCCAGCACGAAATTAAATTGGCTAAATAAAAAATTACATGGGATTATGTATAAAAAAAAATTAAAAATAATGCTAGCATTTTTTTTAGAAGTCCGATAAAGATTTATCCGACTACAAGAAATTACATATCCCTGTAGTTTATATTGGAAATTACTGAAACCGATGAAATTTCCGGTGTTCTAAAAATTAGTCTAGGCGGTCGTCTAGGCATCGAAACGCGGCCCATATACTCGAATCGAACATAAAAATCGGCCAAGGCAAGCTCGGCGGCTGGGCGGGTTCGACGGGTCTAGGCGGTAGAAGGCGGGTCTCAGGATTTCGCCAATTTTTCAAGATTTTTTAGTAATTACAGAACGATGTCGTTTTGTATTAGTTCAAATTTAAAATAAATAAATAAATAAATAAAAAATTGGATGGGAAATCGACCCTCTAGTCACTATTCACTCAGGTATATTTTTTATATGGGATTTTTGGACATTATGTTAGATCACTTAGTTGTACATTATGTAATTAAGTATTCTTAATTTTAGATTTAATAAAACTTATTTGAATCTTATGTGAAATTGTTGAAATTTGGTGTTGGTTGCTATAATGCTATTATGGCATGTAATGGTTAAACCAGTGCTTTAGAAGTCGTTAGACGTCTGACCAACACCTAAAAATTTGTATTAATTATTATTTTCTTTTTTCACTACTCAAAAAATGAAACTATATCAACTTATAATAAATACAGAAACCTAAATCCAAACAATAATATATTATAACGAAAATTAAAAACATGATACCCACATGACCACAAGTATATTGGAATATAACAATCTCAAAACAAATTCCAAATCTAAATAAGTATAATCACTGCTAGTACAAGTATATAAACACAATCTCTAAATAAACTTCACGGCTCAAAACAACCCACATGATCAAAAAACACTACTAAGAACTTCTTCATGCGGCTCAAAGTCAATATCATTCTCATTAACTTGTTCTTCTTCTCGAATTAAAAATCTTCTTCCTCAAGCTCTCTCACTCTTAAAGTGTCTTCAAGTCCATTAAACCCCTCATCTTCATCGTCTATTATTAATCCCGGAATAATCTACCTTTGTGCTTTACTTGCCTCACTAGCAAGTAACACATATTTTTCTTTCCTCCAATTACGTTTGATTAATAAATGCAAATTGAAGTGAACATAGACTAGACCGTGAACATCGAGCCAATTTCTTTTTTTTCTTTTTTTTTTTAGTTTGTGTCTGGAAATTGTATAAAACTACATTATATAATATAAGTATGCCAATAAAATGACAACAGTCAAAAAATGTTAGGCTGTTGTTTTCTTTCTTCATTTTTTTTTTCTTTTTTTTTTTGTAAAAATGTAAATTTCCTAAAATGCCCTCAAAATTTTATTTATTTTTTAGTCAAATTACTTTTATATCAAATTTAAAGAGCATTTTGACAAACACGTATAATTTAAGTGGTGATTTGTAAAATTATATAATGATCTGCGAAAATCATTATAGTTCGAATGACAAAGTTTTTTCCCCCCAATTTAAACCATATTTCAACTTTTTTGGAACAAATTTCTAAATTCAAACCCACCTGTGGTTCCCCTTTTCCAATTCCAATATTACAATCACTGTAATAAGCATTCACCATAAGAGACATATTGTCACATTTTTAACGTCTTAAAGTAAAAACAACTTCACCACTGTCATAAACCATTAGCCACAAATAATCCAACGTCAAACACAAATAACAGCACTAGTTATATCAAGAAACAACTAAAACCAGTACTAATCCAGCACACACTACCAAAAAAGTTCAAAAACTAGTCAGATCCCAAGTTCTTAAACTAATAAAAACACAACCTTAATCCCCTTTAGCTACAAACCTAAACAAAAAGCATAACAAAATGTTCAACATATTCAAACAAAGCACTTATTCCATGTAAATTTCACTCCTTGGTTGTTTTGTTGATGAGTGACTTGTGAATATGAGGAATGACCCCACCACCGGCAATGGTTCCTTTGATGAGTGTGTCGAGCTCCTCATCTCCACGGATTGCCAACTGTAAGTGCCTAGGTGTTATCCTCTTCACTTTCAAATCCTTGCTGGCATTTCCAGCCAGCTCAAGCACCTCGGCCGTAAGGTATTCAAGAATGGCCGCGGAGTAAACAGCTGCAGTGGCTCCAACTCGTCCGTGCGCGTTGCTTCTTGACTTGAGGTGGCGGTGGATTCTCCCCACGGGAAACTACAAAATGTTTACTTTTATTATTATTTATTTCCTAATTTGAAAGAACAGATTTCAAGTTAATCACATAATTAAAAAGTTTATGTCTGGAATTATTCGAACAAGAACGAACTCGAACTTTGACGAACAATTGAACAAACTGAGGTATAACACAATTTTTTGCTCGAAAAATAAGCGAACAAACATGAACAGTGTTCGAACGTAAGCGAACACAAGCTCGAAATGCCCAAGCTCGACGCGCTCGGTTCGATACGACACTAGTCACAAGTGGCCAAAATAATCGTCACAAATTACACCAGTTTTGCTTTTCCAACTTCCATACTGACATACTGTTACCAACTTCTGCCAAAAGGTCCCCAAGGGAAGTATAAGCAGGCACAACCACTGCATACAAAATCAAACCAGAACCTTGCCTAATGCTTACACATAAAGATATTGCATATCCCATGTGAGCACGGATTTGCAACGCGGATCAAAAGCACAGTTATATAAAGTTCCACTTCTCAAATGCATTGATGCTTTGGAACATGCATCATAGTCATTATCATGAGCTGATTAATATTAACCTCAACCAACAATTAATAACACAGCAACTCTTTTGTTTCCAATAATAACATCACCAAATTCTATTAGAATACCAACTCAAGTAAGGTTTGACAACTCCATCTGATTACACTTGAGGAGCTCAAAACAGAGTAGAAAGAATCAGTAAGATTTAAATATTTCTAGTATCAGGTGAGATTTATACCTGAAGACCAGCTCGAGCAGAACGAGACATTGGCTGTTTCTTGCCCTTGTCCTTGTTTGCTGCTGCAACTGCCATTGTCTTCCCTGCCACAAGCCCCTTTCCACCTTTTCCAGCCATTTTTCTTCGTAACTACTGCGATTTCAGAAAAGATGAAAATAACACTAGCAAGTTAAATCACAAGCAAAACACAATTAAAGGCCCATATTAATAACAAATCCAAATATAATTGTTCTTGCCAGTTATTCAATTTATCAACCAACTGTACCGATTTTCACCACATTAACTAGCAGTTAGATTTACAGTGACACAAAATCGTCTGTGTGCATACTTTTTTCTTTTTCTTTTTTCTATTTTCAGTCATTTGTTGCTGCTGTTATCGATAACTAAAACCATCTAAAATTGATGAGGATAATATATAGATATATATTCATAAGGTTCCAAATTATTCAAAATCTGCCATAGATCGACTAACTACAGCATTTCTTATCTCTTTCGTCATTTTATCAATACTCGCAAGTCCTTAGTAACAGAAACACAAAACACACACACACACACACACACAAAACCCTAGATCTCAGTCAAATTCAGCAACAGATCTGACAATCTTAGAGTACAGCAAACGATACCAAAAACAAAAGAAATAAAACGAATCATTACATTCGCCATGAATGCTTAGCGCAAAAGAGCTAGAACTTGAACAAGCAAAAACAAAAATTAAATTCGACAAACCAAAACGCACCATGAATGCTTGAACCAAACGCAAAAGAACTCGAACATGATCGATTAAACAAAAAATAAAAAAAAAAATCAACAAACGAAAACGAGAAGAACAGAATTACCTCAAGAATTAGACAGCACCAGAGAAGAGCGAATGAAATCGGAAGTTCGAATTTCAGAGTATAAAATCGCTTGCTTTGGGTGAGAAAATTTATTGGCTTTTCCCGTGAAAAGTGTTTTGAAAGGTGGAGAGGGGTTTTGGCGGTTGGTTTTGAGTGGGCAAAAATGCGATTTCGAGGTAGGCGAAATAACAATCACGTTTTTTAATAGTGCAATCTATAATACATGGTGTTAATTTTTTAAAATTAAAACATAAATAAAGAAATATTTTTAATTTAAAATAATTGTATTTATATCATAGTTTTTAAACCCGGCCCGGTGATTGACCCGGGAAGGTCTCCGGGTCACCGGGTCACCGGTTCAACTGCCGGGTCACCGGGTCAATTGCTGAACCGGATAATTAATTTTAAAATTTTTAAAGTTATATATATATATATAGTATTTTGTCATAACAAAATTAAATGTTTTGTATGTAAAATTTGTATATTAAAGTGATAATAATATTTTTTTAATAATAAATATTTACCATATAAATATATATACATAGTTTTATTTTTAAAAAAATAAAAAAAAAATAAAAAAATTTAAAATATATGTAGGGACCGGGTCAACCGGGTTGACCCGGCCGGGTCAATGCCCCGGGTTGACCGGGTCAATGCCGGGTTGACCGGGTTTTGACCGGGTTTGACCGGTTCATTTGTTATTCGGTCTAATTAGCACACCCGGACCGGTTCTGGCTCCGGGTCGACCGGGTCCCGGATCGACCCGCCGGGCCGGTCCGGGTTGAAAAACACTGATTTATATTTTTATTTAAAATAACATTATTCATCCATATAACTTGACCGTCCTATATTATAGTAAGTTTTTCTAACTCACATATAAAATAATACTTAATTGATAAATAATATCTTTCTAACTAAAAATATTTAGTTAGGACTAGTAGATAATTTATATTTTTATTTACATAAGTAAATAAAATGTGGAGTAAAGTAATTAGAGTGAAGAGACTTATATCATGTCAAATTTCGTTTATAATTAAATAAAAAAAATGATTTCTACGTTAATTATTATGTTTTGTAAATTTAATATGAATGCACCATGACAAAAAAGGACGATAACTATTGAGGCTTAGAACATCACTGCATCACCAATGTTCTAATGTTGTTATAGAATAAATTTTGATGAATGTCAATAAAATTAATGAATGATGTACTATGTACGAAAAATATTAAGTCTATAACTATGAAATTAAAAAATGTATAGTCTAACTGTAATATTATTTACATACCAATTACTTAAATTTTATGATATGTAGTAAAAAAATTAATTAAAAATAACTAAATAGTTTGAAATTGGTAAGAATAACTATTTCCCTTCTCTTCATTAGAGTGTGGAGGAGAATGTGAATGAACCACATTCTTGTCTACATTGTTGACATTAATTATGTCTGCATCATCACAACATTTGTGATCACATTGTGCATTGGAGGATTAAAAGTTGTGACATTGCTATACATATTGATGTAGAATGTAATTTATCACAACAACATTTGTTCAGCATTTGAAATGCTCTTAGTTCTACAATTGAACCCCACTAAGTAACGTAGTATGTAAAACGGCTCATTAACACACCTCTTCATCTTTTGGAAATATTAGCATTAGTAGGATTGAAAAATTTTACTAGCATCCTTATTGATTATCTAACAAATATTTAAGACATGTATAACATCAGAAACAAGAAACGTCTGCGATCAAGTCCTCCATTGAAACCTATGTGACGCCGCCTTCCTGAAGCTCAATTGGAGCTCACCAAAAGATGCTCAATTGGAGGCCCTCACTTCTTCCAGCCGCGGGTTTGGCGAAGGCGGGAGGAGGGGGAAGGAAGGGATGGTGGTGATGTTCGGGTAAAAATTGACAGCGGAGGGGGATGTTGTCAGAGAAAGATGGCGGTGATGAGAGAGGAAAATGGCCGATAATTTTCAGAGGCCAAGGTGAATAAAAGATACAAATTAAAGTATATTAAAAGTAAATTACAAGTAAATTATATATATGAAATCTTATTGAAAAAATATACAATAGAACTTTCTTTTGTGGTGTTAAAATACTGTTATAAAAGAGCAACTTATGCCAAAACATATACAACCCAAAAAATATACAATTTATTTTTAGATTATTATAGGTCTATAGACTATATTTTTTTAATGTAATTTTATATCTAGTTTATTTTTAATTTATTATGGATTTATAAATCAATACAAAAATACTATGGTGATTTTAGTTATAGTTTAGTGCAGTTAATTATAATTTTTTAAACCAATATTCTTATACCGACAAAAATCATTCACAAAAGTACTCAAAATTAAACATAAAATACGACAAAACTACAAATAAAGGGAAGTAAAAATTATTAATATACATAAACCATGATAAATATCCAAAACAACATATACAATAATCAACCAAAAAAATAACAAATTTATCCTTTTGTTGTCTCATATCACTTTCATTGTCCTCGTCTCGTTTGCTAAAGGGGAACCCTTTCCTTAGACCGTCTCGTGATTTTTTTTTTTGGTAAAATATCATTGGGTTCGGACTGAAAGTCGTCGCCGGCGTCTGGGTTGGTGTTAATCATTCCATCACGGCATTTAATGCGCCTTCTAAATCCAATGGACTTCGTCTTCTTCCCAAATTGAAGAAATTTTTTGGCCACCCATTCAATTTTTTTTGGCCACCCTTATGACGGCGAAGGTGAAGACCTCTCTAAATGATATACTCCAAAAAAGTGCAACAAATGCACCACAGTCACTGCAAAAATAAAAAATGTCATTTTGTATACCAAACACCCACTTAAAATAAACAATACATAAAAAAAAAAAAAAAAGTCATACATCACCAGAATAACAACATTACACTACCTACAAAAAGTTAAATAAATAAATAATTCAATAATCTCACCAGTTTGGACCAACAACAGATAATCTGAGGCACTTAACGGGTTCCTGATTCGAGTCAGCAACCCGACTCTACCATAGATAACTGCTGATGGGTTTGATTCGAAATCAGCCGCACGACTCGCCTCATCGTTCACGACCGCCCCGTCAATATACAACACAAGCTTTCGTCCTCGATATCCAATAAGTAATGACAATTTTTTCTTTTCCCGCCTAGAATTTTGAGCATTTTTTAGTAAGTTTCAATTTATTTTTAATTGTGTACATGTCATTAATTCTGTAACAAATATCATAATATTCAATAAGAAGTTGTAAAGATTACGTTTTAGAAAATGATACAATTGTAATTTCTGTTATTCAGGCAAATGGCAAGTACTATTATATTTGATGTAACCGTGACAATATTTCAACGACACGTCTCTTATTATTATGATTATTATTAATATAATGCTCAACGTATATTAGAAATTGTATTATGCATTATATACATACAATAATTACCATTAATATATAGAAAATTCCACATTTATATTTTTATATTCTAAAAACTAAGCTACGATGTACTAATTAGTAAACAACTTAGTTAATATAATGTAACAATTCAATTATAAATGTTAGTGGTTTTATATAACACATATATAAATATATATAGGACTAACCTTTATGTAGCGGAAGCGAAAACTTGCCCGTATCTTTTATCCGACGGCTACTAGAGTCGTCGGTATCCTCCACGTTCTAAAACTCGAGCCGCCTTGATGGTTTCGGCTCAACAAGAGATATATGCACTTAAAGATTATTTGTTGTAATATAAACACCAACTCTTTTTCTCCTTCTCGTATTGTTGTTTTTTCATGATGCACAAAGCATCATATTTATAGTTGTCCTCATGCAACTATTAATGAAGACATAACTTCATACTTAATGAAGTCTTCAATGCCCACTTCATAACTCCATACATAATGGAGATGAAGTTGTAACAAAACCACATTTAAGTGGATGTTACCAATTGGTGTAACATTTCATCAATTAAAAACAATAATAAATGTGATACATATTATTGTAATCAATTATTTTAATTATCATATTTATATTAAAAATTTGTTATTTTTTAATTTAATCGGTTCATATTTTTTAATTTAATCGGTTCATAGGCATATAATTACTAGTTTACTAATTAAATCTTCCAACACAACATCATTGGCACTTAAATCAACTCTATTGGTAGGAAATTTCCAAAATGTGATGAAAAGGACAAGCTAGAAGTTGGTCGAAGTTGTACCAAAATGTGATGAAACTTTATGTTCCGTTAAAGAACCATTCTGTCGATGTTTGTAACCGTTAAATTATCATGTAACACTCAAATATAGTTAATTTAATGGTTATAAACTTTGATAGGAATGTTTCGGTAGTGTAGCATTTCCAAAAAAGCAATAATTTGGGTGAAAATTATAGGATTGTTTTAGATTTTTTAGTTCTCCTTTTTCTAAAACTAGTACGTACCCCGTGCGATGCACGGGACAAAGATATTAAATGAGTTATTTTCACAGCCTTGTCCGTTTAAGTCTAAAAAGTAATAATGTTATTATCTATTTTCTACCTCTTTTAATCAACGTTAAGTCTAAAAAATTATTAAGCTGCCCTCTGACAAATATGTATGGAGTTATGTGTTCGTGTCTCAAAATTCACAAACATTATGAATAACATTACAAATTATTAGTTCAAATTTTACTCATTGCAAATATATTAAAATAGTTTATATAACATCCATTAAATACCACTTTCAATATATTTATAAATAAAAAGTACACAAAATTTCTAGTGGGTTCAAATTTAAATAATTTTTTATGGGCTCAATTTTAAATCACTCAGACATTTGGTCAAACGCATAGGTGTGTTCCAATTTAAATCATTGGCATTTTGGTCGGTTGAAATTTAAATCATCTATCATGGTACTGTGATGTGTATTATATATATATATATATACAATTTTTTAACAAATAATATGTGCTTTATAATAATAATAATTTCACAATATTTTAAACGTAAAATTTAGTTTTTAATCACAACAGGAAAATCATGGTAAGTTGTATTGAAAAGGTGTTATGAGATAAAACAATTAACTAAAATAATTAAATAAAATACTTGATGGAAATAGAATGCATTAATTACCTTTGACTTTTCTTACTACTAATTCTAGTAAATAGAATGTCTTTTTATATAAGTATAGATTATAATATCCTGATTAGACAACGACATGTATTAAAATAATGAAATCATCATTAAAATAATTAAATCATCGTTTCAATCTGAGGAATATTCAAAGACAATGGATTAAAATTAAAGATAAAAAATTCATACAAAAGCAGTGCAACAATTCATATCAAATCCAAAAAATATGAAAACTAATTAATTTTTATAATTGTTCCAAGCTTAATTATTTATAGGTAGGGAAACTTCCATCGTATTAGAAAACAATAGTCCTGCTATGGAGCACAAGCATCCACCAGTGATTGGTCGCCTTGTACATCCCATTATTAATTTCAACGTCGTAGTCCCTGAGTGCATATATATCGTCTTGCTTAAATACACCTTGAAATGCACGCATATGCACAGAACGTATAATGACAGTTATTTGTGCACCCTACAATATGAAGTTATACAAAATAAGTTAAATAATAAAATTACGGATGTTAGTAATATAGATATAATATATCAAAATATTACCTCACGATCTAGAAAGATGATCTCAAAAAAAATATTGGACTCCACGTCAAATTTCATCTCAATAATTAGAATGGCTCTCAATATCAAATAAGGTTTGTTGGACCTATTAACAACATGGAGTGTATCAAATAAATCTCTCATTTTTTTTTTTTTAATATTTTTCAGAAATTCTATGTGTTTTTTTAATGGACAGGAATTGGAGAAGTTGATAAAAGGTGTCTATATATATAGGAATCAATTAATATATATTAATTTCAAATAATTTGATTGTTGAGAGTGGCTTTTAATTACAAACTTATTGATAGGGAATAAAAATTGGATGTTATATGATTTTGGGTATTTTATAGGAATGTAATTACTAATCTTTACATGAGAGTCTAACTTTAATTAATTAATAAATTGAAATATTAATATTTATTTTTTGTTGGCAGACTGTACAAAAATTGTATGATATGCGGCCACAAAATGTATCTTATGGATTTGTACGCTTGAATTATCTTGTAGAAGATATAAACTATTTTTGTATTAAATCTGCAAAAGTATAAATCGTGTTGAATAAAGAAAAAACGCATTTATGGTATCCATATTGTTGGGTTCGTATTGAGCTTAATTTATATATATCTATAAACTAAACGATTATATATTTGGGTATCTATAAAAATGCATTTTATAGAGTTTTTTAAATATATTTTTTAAACTAAACAATTATATATATATATATATATATATATATATATATATAGTAATATATGTAGAGTTTTAATTGAATATATAGAAACATGTTTAATTCATTATAATAATTGAGATACGTCATTAAGCTTAATCTTTATACAAACACGATGAAGTAATACAATTTATTATAGAAACAAAACTTTATACACGAATAAATTATTAATTGATTATAGAAACACAATTTATAGGAACACAGTTAATTAATTTATAGAAACAATTTATGAAAATGAATCTCCCAAATGTATTATTATATTATTTAATTATATTATTTAATTAATTGATTAAGCTTAATATTTTTTTCAGCGCATAGAAGAAAAAAAAGAATTCAATATTATATTGTAAACAACAATTGGAACTCAATAGTTCAAGCGTGTCCATATAAATCATTAATCGAAATGAATGAGAGACGTCATCTCACGATAACAAATATAATAACACTAAAATTCATAATTCAACGACATGGAATGACAATAAAACATAATAAAATTAATAAAACAATAAAAATATTACAAATAATAACCTTAAAGGACATGGAATAACAATGAAATTCATAATGTAAATTGAATTCTTATCAGACTCTAAAATATCATAAATATCTCACGCTCCTTGCTAATGTTGAGGGAAAACATCACCATTTTGAGGGAAAATCCCACCATATTTGATAACACGAGTTCTTTTGTGAAACACAAGTTTTCATATGTTGGTTATGATATTTTTCTTTCCACGATTAAATTCAACGACATAGTTGCTGATTGCATACACCTCGCCTTCGTTCAGTACACCTCGAAATGCTCCCATATGTGTAGAACGTATTATGCCTTTAATAAATGCACCCTACAAAATAAATTTATAAATATTAATTAAAATATTTTTTCACAAAAAAAAAATTAAATTATTCGGAATACTAATAAAAATAATTTTATAAAATAAATTTATAAATTGATATTACTAATGAAAATATTTACCCGTTCATCATGAAACATTATATGGAATGCGTTCCAGCTCTCTCGTTCGTGATGCGTTTCAAATATTCGGACTGCTTTCAATCGCAAATAAGGTTTGTTTGTCCTACTCACGGAATTGAGTGTATCCCAGACCGGCAGCATGATATTATTGTTGTATTCTAAAATTTATCTGTATAATTTTTTTTTCTCTGAACGCTGTGAATGACGTGAAGAAATACTGTGGTAGTGAATATCCTTTTATATACACGTTGGTACCGAAAAAAGTGATTGATGAAAATTATTTAAATAAAAAGATATTGTTGCGATTTTATCATATAAATGATTTATAGATTTATATGGAGGCTTAAAAATAGGAGATTTATTCCATAGTATATATCTATTGCAATTAATACTCCATGTTATGTTAATGTAGACACAAAAAATCGGAAATCTTGGCGTGAAAATAGGAGATTTATTCCATAGTATATTTATTCCATGTTATTAATACACATTATTATGTGCAATTAATGCTTGTTTTGTTAATGGAGCCACAAAAATGGCTATGTACGTTCCATATGCATGTAAAATTACTATGTACGTTCCATATGCTTATTCCATTCCATACAATAATTAATGTTAATCGGGGATAATTAAGAGTGATTTTATGAAATTATGTTAAATTACTATTTATAGGCAGTAATTAATGTTTTTGGCGGGAAATAGTTTCTAAAAATTAATTAAGTTAATTCTTATTATATATTAATAGATGAGGTGATTTTATTTCTACTGATTTATTCGCACGTTTAACTTTTCTGACTATATACAAACATTATGCACAATATATTAAATTGAGTGTACTTTAGCCAAATCAAACAAACGTGAGAAAATTGTTTCAGGCGTGTGTTATAAAGATTATTTTTTTTATTTACTATTATTACAGGTCAAAGATGTTCGAACTAATGGTCGGTCTAATATAATGGTATCAAATACATTAGCGGTGCTTGGATATATGTTTGTGATTGGATGTTTGGTTTTAATATTTTTTTTTTTACTAGAGTTAATTTTTTAAAGGTGTGGTTGTAAGTGATGGTTAGCTAAAATTATATGAGTAAACAAACAGTTAAATTAAAATTGATATGATACGTGAGGAAGATTGATTTGTATTATTTAATAAATATTGAAATATATTGGGTTAGTTAAGTTTGAGTTAGATTTTAAATTAAAAAAAATGATTGATTAAAAATGTTTGTTTTTTTATTGAAATATTTGTTTCCAAGCACCCACTTAGGTCGTAATCGGATATAAAAAATTTCAATTCATACTCAATCAAACTTAAAATCCAGTTCAACTTTAATTCAACGTTATTTTCTTCAATATTATCAAAATAATTAATAATATCAATTAGTCATTCTTATGCACCACATCAGTTTTAATTCAATATTAATCAACTCACAATATTTTAACTAACTACGACTTTACATCATCTATGTCCTACTTTTGCATCAAATTAACTTTAATTATTTTATTTTAAATATTATTTTAGATACACTCAAAATCCCACTAAAAATATTATTGGTCGGGGTTTGACACCGTCCATAAGCGTTTGGTTTATTAGATAAATTTTTTTTGGCTAGTCTTGACACTGCCCAGAAGGGTTAGGTAATTGGGCGTAGACCGCGCCAAGATTTTTCCATGGCTTGACATCTCCTGGAAGCTTTTTGACCGAGTCTTGACAACGTTAGAAGCGTTTTGCGCTTGACATTGTCTGGAAGCATTTTGACCGGGGATTGACACCGCCCGGGAGCATTCGCTATTTAGGCGTAGACCGTGCCAAGGTTTTGTCGGGGATTGACACCACCCAGAAGCATTTTGACCGGGGCTTGACACTGCCCGAAAGCTTTTTGACAGAGGCTTGACACCGCCCGAGAGCGTTTTGACTGAGGCTTGACATCGCCCGAGAGCGTTAAGTACAATTGGGCGTAGATCGCGCCAAGGTTTTGTTGGGGCTTGATGCCGCCCAGAAGCGCTTGGGTGCTGGGGTCTTGGGTTTCGGCTCTAGTTGTATGGCAGTTTTTGGTGTTGAAATTTGGATCGTGGACCAGCCTATTTTTGGTGGTCGGTCGTGGTGTTGTTGTAGAGGTTGCTTGGTGTAGTTTGGTTGCGGGAAGGACCTTATTTTTTGTTTTAGTGTTTGTGTGCTTTTATTTGTGTTTCTTTTCGGTTCTTTATTATATTATTTTTTTGTGTGTTATTATCTGTTTGGAATCTTAGATTCTCCTGTTGAAGTTAGTTATTATCGTAGGTGTGTTGTGGTGTTTATGCTTCTCTTGGAATGTCTTCTCACTAGATTCGACTTTTGGCCGATTTCTAGATGTAATTATGTGTTCTAGTTATAATATCAGTCGCATCAAAAAAAATGTATATGTGCCCCGAGTTTCAAGGTCAAAACTTCAAATCAACTATGTAACATAACATAATAAATATGAAAGTAAATTTATGAAGGTGTGAAATGATAATTCTTGAATCTCTCAGCCCTAAATTTTTATCTCGTATGTATATGGCGTGGTTTGATTTTGTTGAAAAGGAAATGATTTTTTTTTTTTTT
>CACSLK010027833.1:11343976-11358787 GCA_902706635.1 Striga hermonthica
GGAGCTCACTCGAAGTAATAAACACAATAAAATCCAACAAGAAGGGGGGACTAGGGGCGCCTTAGCGGCGCTAGGCACACCTTATCGCCGCTAGGCTTGGGGCAGCAGTAAATTTGGCAGCATTTCCTTTGTTTTACCTCCTTCCAAGTGCATAAGCACTTATCCTCAATCAATCCAAGCAACACCACATTTTACACATATGTGTGCTAGTTTGTTTGGTTTAATTGGTTGATGCTTTTGAGGGTTGTCCATTGTGTAGATATTGAAATCAGGCGTCTTTATGACTTATGCTCCTTTGATTTATTTATTTTCTCAACGGAAAAAATATAGTAATAAACCTAATTAGTCGATAGGCACGTTGTTGGACTGACATACACACGTTGTTGGACTGACATACTAGTTGAAACGACTGTAGCCTAGAAGCTACTAAAAAATGCACCCACAAAACTTAACAACTGGTAGAACTAGAATACACTACTCCTTCTAGTAAATAATACTAACTTCCAACTAGAAGAATACACCAAACACACAACCTAAACACAAATACAACACAAGCTACTAAACTAAAGCCTTCCTCACCATCAGAACCAATTCCAAACAACCACAAATGGAACCAACCCCAAGATAATCAAAACAAGGATAGATCCACGACCCACGACCCAAGCAAGATCGAGAAACTCCCTCTACCCTGCGGCTAACTTGACACGAGTTGAAGCACCCAAAATGTTGGTATGGCTCATATATTGACAAAGGAAGAGGGCAGGCTGATGCCTGCTCGCTCCACTCCGCTCACTTCGCTCGGTCGCGTACGGTACAGGGTATTTAAGTAAATTTATACCTTGTAGGGTTTTAGTATAAATACATGGTGTATTGATGTATTTGATACGATTGAGAATAATAAAAGATCCCTCAGCCGCCGTGGACGTAGGCATATTGCCGAACCACGTAAATCTTGTGTTTTTTACTTTTCTTGTTTTTAATTCGTGTGTCATATTGTCATCTTCTCTCAACACAAAACCAGCCCAAGATTCAAAACCATAGACCACCCCAGGAAACCCGCACCACTGTACACCCCCACCTTCAGTCGCAGCCAGAAGAGTCGCGCCCATCGGACGAACCCATGTTCCAGCACCAGGAACATCGAATCCGGGTGCTGCGCCAGCCTCAACACCGACAAAAAAGCAATGCCAAACCAGCAACCAAACTCGATGCCGGCAAGACGATGCCCTGCAACTGCCAACCGTCATGGCAAGACGACGACGCCCTCCAGCTGCCGACACCAACCCAACTGGCTCAGATATTTTTTCAATCACTTATAGCTATTATCTTACTGTTTCCATATCACATCAACTTTAACTATTATATTATAATTCACGTTCACTCACAAACTCAAAACATAAATTTCAATTTACGCCAAATTAATATTTTTCAACCTTAATTCATTGACAATTGTGTTCACGAACTCGGCGGCCTTTCGACGTTAGTACCTTGTGTGTTGGAGATGGTGTCGGATGTCCCAAGGTCGAAGTCCCACAATAATGGTTCATATGGTGCGGCCTCAATCGAGATCTTTTTTTTTTTTTGTGTAAAAATTAAGGTTTTCACCTTTTGGAGGAGAGAGACAAATCGAAGAGAGGGTGCTCCAACTCAAGTAAAAAGGGCATAACGAGAAATTTGACAAATATCTAACGTGTCTGACCGTGCACTAAGCCAATTTTTTTTTGAGGAAATTGCACCCTATACAAGCAATATCATAAATTATTACATAAATGAAACTCATATGTAAGTATTAGCAAATATACAAAACTTGACATAATTAATTGCAAATTTACCAGATTTATAAAAAATGATTAATTTAAAGATACAATTAATATTCAACGTAATTAAAGGTTTCTCTCTCTCTTCCCTCTCTCTTCTTCTCCTTCTTCTCTCTTGCTCTCTCTGTTTTTTTTTCTCTGGATCGGTCGAAGACGGTGATATCACTGAATCTTTCAACCAATAAAACCCTTCTAAACAATTCTTATTTCTCTACTCACTGTGGCTTTTCACACCCCTCCTTCAAATTCAACATACAAATACCTTACTACACATATTTTTATACTGCTACACAAGAATGATTAAGTCTTTGGGCGTCTTTTTGATTATCTTTCCGGCTAACACGATGTCGCTGGCAAGGTTATCTCCTACGGCCGTCAGGCTTGCCCCACGCGCACGGTGACGATCGTGGTCGGCGAAGCAATCGATACGAAGATTTTCAGGGGCCGATGAAGGTGATTTTCAGCGGTCGGCGGAGCAAGCCCGACGTTGTGGTAGTTGGTGAAGAAGGGCCGTCGGGTGGATTTTGTGGTTAGGTTTTAGTTGAGATGAGGACTAAACCAAACGGTATATATGTTGTATATATGTAGTATATATGTAGTATATTTATACTTTTTTTTTTTGTTATTTGCGTAGTTGCAGGTATATGTTATGTATATGTTTTGTATATTTCAGATCCTGTCTTTTTTTGTAGATTTTTTTTTTTTCGATCTATAGAGTATATTTGTTGTATATTTTCTGTATATATGTTGTATATTAATCCGAACCTATTTTTGTTTTTTATACATTACATAACACGAATGTCTTATTTTTGTTTTGTATACATCACATATCGTATATTTTACAGAATTATTTTTTGATCATGGAAGAAATAATGTCGCTCAAGATTTTTCTTTGGTATTTTTGTTTGGAAGATGATGACGTTATGTTTTTCTCTCTCTTAAGAAGCGGATGAGTTGCTTAAATTAAGGGCATCAGTTATCTTTTACTAGGTAACTGATATCTTATGCATATATGCAAATATTTTGTCTTATAACTGCTATATATGCAATAAAAAGTCTCTCAGTCACAAATCTGCCATATTATGTCTATCGGGTAGGATAGATGTAAATTAGCCTCTTTTTTTTTTTGTTGATTTAAACATTGAACTGTAAGTTTTGTATTGAAATTGGACCGATTACGTTTTTTTGGGCCGTAAAGTTGGGCTCAACCATAACTACATTTAACATATTGTTGCAAGATAAATATCAACATCAATGCCCCTCTCTCCCTCTCCTTTACTTTTTTTGTTCTCTCTCTCTCTCAATTACCTCAAACTTCCAACATAATATTAACTTAGTTTTCTCGTCTAGCCAACAAAAAAACAAACTAAAAATAAAAGTTTTATTTTCATTTTTAAATATTATTTCAAAATTGCACTAATGTCTTATAAAAGGTAATATAATTATTATATATATACACACACATTATGATGGTTGAATAGAAAACCATAAAAAAATTAATTTATGTATCATACATAAAAAATCACAACAAATATGATTAACTTTTCAAATACATTTATAGTTAAATTACATGTTATAATCATAAAAGTCTTGCTAGACATGAATAACAATTCAAATTCACATGAACTTGTAAAAAAACACAAAATTTTGACACACATAACTACAAAACACCAAACCATGGACATAAAATTATAAAATATCATAAAGTAATACAAAAGCCAACAACTAAAACACTTACCATATTAATAAAATTATATTAGTGTTATTTAATAAACAAAAGGAACTAAACTTTACTATGACTTTTATTTTCCATCGCACAAGAACAATTTATTGTGTACCTTTTATTAAATTGAATTTTTTTATCATTTAATTTTACATATTTTATTAAAAAAAGGAATTTAAAAAAAAAAAAATGGAAGACGTGAAGGATGCCTAAAAGCAACACGTACATACAAACTCTGAAGACCAGATTCCAATTCCCTTAAGCCAAACAAGTCGCTAGATGTCATGATGCGACTTCATAACAAGGAGAATTAAAAGTCGGGTTTTCTTATTCTTTTGTTCGTCTGTGTTAACTTCCCAAGCGGGGCGGAATCCGCTACTTCGCGTCCCGTTGTAGTTTTTCCCCTAAAATCTCACAGATCAATGAAATCCTCGTCCCTCGCTCCCCCATTTTCAAGATCCGAAGCCCAGTTAACGAAAAGTTGAAAACTTTGGACGATAAAACTGCTTTAATTCTGATTTTTAACCAGTCCCTTTAAAACTTTTGAGATCCATCCATCACCCTCAGCCATTTTTGCTCCCTCCTTGAAATTTTGTAGTGAAAAAATCTTGAAAACCCCAATTTTATTGGGTTGTTCTTGCAGTGATTTTTTTTCAGTTTTTCGCTGTATAATCTTGAACCCTTAACTCCATTGCGTTTTCAAGATAACCCATCGTTGTGAGATCGAAGATGCGGATTATCAGTCCGCCGCTTGTCTTTCTGTTCACGCTTATCTCGTTTTTCGCGCCTGGGTCCTTCTCTATTGAAAATTTTCGTCAAGCGTGAGTTCCCTTTTGCTTATTTTTTGAAGTTGCAGTTAATGTACATTCGGTTTGCTGATATGGGTTTTGTCTCTCAATTGTTAGTGGTGCGTAATTGGCCCACATAGAGCAATAAATGTCCCCACTTGTGGAAGTTCTTGATTTCTTTTGAATCTGCACTTTCATTTATCGTTTGTTGTTATGATTGTTTGGCGTATTATGATGTTGTGAATGTTGATGACATCGTTTGAGATATGTTTTTATGTAGCAGTTTGTTTGTATGCTTTCCTGCAACTAGCATTTTAGCGTCCTTATAAAAATTAGTTCTGTATCTTATTGGATTTGTTAAAGCTTAGTACAATATCGTGTTTAGTACTAATTTAGTTTGTTCTCCGAAATGTGCTCGTAAGGAGTTGCGTTTATGCAATTATAACAAAGACCTTTACGGGTTTGGGAATGAAAATGGAGTTTTTGCCTGTAAATAAATTTTATTACTTATGTTGCATTGGGCTGTTTTATTGGAACTATACATTTGAGTTCATGGCCGTGCTTAATATTCTTAGGTTACTTGAACAAATGTAAGTGCCGAGCCCCATTTACATTCAAGAGCTCACCTTATATCTTTATCTATATCCTTAAAATTTGTTTTTTCCTTTTTTAGGTTTCCTATTATAGAACCAGCTCCTGGCCACACAAAACTTCGCCTTTCCAGAGAAGGCTTGGAGGCAATCGAGAAAATCACCACCCCTATAGCAGCTGTTGCTGTAAGCAGTTGATTGATAGTTGTCATGCTATATGTTATATATTTATATTATTTTATTTTTCTGCAAGGAGAATCTATTTTCTCACCTTTTTAGTTTCTTGTCTACTTAGTTATAGATTTTTGTCTACTTAATTATAGCTTTTTGTCTATTTATTGATGTATTTCCAGGTTATTGGTCCATATCGTTCTGGAAAATCATTTCTTCTTAATCAGCTTTTGTCACTGTCATGTTATGAAGGTATAC
This sequence comes from Striga hermonthica, assembly GCA_902706635.1. Taxonomy (NCBI): domain Eukaryota; kingdom Viridiplantae; phylum Streptophyta; class Magnoliopsida; order Lamiales; family Orobanchaceae; genus Striga; species Striga hermonthica. The sequence continues at coordinate 11,349,324 of CACSLK010027833.1, forward strand.
ACAGCATAGCATTAGCATTTTTTTTTAATGGAAAATCATTTCTTTTACATATCCTTCAATTCGTGATTTTGAAGACAATACTTTGCAGGGTTTGGTGTTGGGCACTTGCGCGATACTAAGACTAAAGGTTTATGCTAGATTATTTTATTTTTTATTTTTAATAAAAAAAAGATGGCATATGGTTAATGAGAGACACTTGAAATATTCTAAAATTATGAATTTGTTATGTTAGGAATATGGGTGTGGGGAACTCCAATCGAATTGGACATTGATGGTGTTAAAACTTCAGTTTTTTATCTCGATACAGAAGGATTTGAAAGTGTTGGGAAGTCAAATGTATATGATGACCGGTACTTTACCAGTCTTCTAATTTGTTACTAATAGTAACCTATATTTTATTATTGCTGTATGTGGATTGACCGTTTTCTTTTTAAATTGCTCCTTTTGCAGCATTTTTGCCCTGGCAACTGTGATGAGCTCTGTGCTTATATATAATCTGCCTGAGACGGTTTGTTCTTTTAGTTCTGAAAATCATCTCTAAATGAAAGACTATGAAGTTTCTATTATTATGATATTTTCACCTCTAATTCATTTTGTCACGGAATTAGTTAGTTGTGCAATTCTTGATGTGTGTCAGAAAAGTTGATTGATTTTGGAGTTCAATGTTTAAAACAATTTTCAAATGTTGCTTGATTCTTAGATACGCGAAGCAGATATATCTCGATTATCATTCGCAGTGGAGCTTGCTGAAGAATTCTATGGAAGGTTCGTAGTAACATGCTAATTATAAAGGTTACTCGTTCAACACATATTCCTATGTTTTCAAAATGCATTTTGACATAAGTGTTATCTTCTGATGCTCTCTTTTTATTATTGTGTATGCTTCTTGGTCGCATGCGATGGACAGAGTCAAGGTAATTATACCCTTTCTCAGAATCTCCAAAAAAAAAAATAAAAAACAATATGTCACATGCCCTATTTTTCCCATCTGAAAGGAAAAACGATAAAAATTAGCTCAAAGTTGAGTTTTATTTATTTATTTATTTATTTTTTATTTGGCATGCAGGGGCAAGATGTGGCTTTTGAACCCGCAAAGTTATTATGGCTAATTCAGCGTGATTTTCTACGTAAGTATCATGAATATTCTATTGAAAACAATTAGGCACACTCTTAAATAAATTGTTCATACTCTATTGGTGAGTTGCTATTCATAATCTTTTGCTTTTCCTTGTTTCAATTTATCTGTTGTGCAAAGTTTGATGCAATATTTGTTGGCAATTTCCAGAAGGAAAGTCGGTGCAAGAAATGGTTGATGAGTCTCTCAGACGAGTCCCTAATGCCAATGGTTAGTTACCTCAAACTGCATGCAATCTTTGACAATTAACTCTTTGATTAATCACAAACTTAACTGGGGGCGTTATGTATTTGGTGCAGGGGATAAGAATATTGATCAGGTATATTTTAACCTTATATTTGAAAGTGAATTGTTATTATGCTATTCTAAAACTTGCATCTTGTGATTTTGATCATTGCTTTCAGGTTAATCAGATTCGGGAATCTTTGGCTATAATGGGGGACAATAGCACTGCCTTTAGCTTACCTCAGGTTTGTATTCATTTTACTTTATTTTATTTTTTAATTTCAAATGTTCGTTATGCTAATGTGCCCGAAAGGAAGTCTTAAATGTGATTTTCAGTGTTTATGTGAATAAGGTGGTTTTAAAGTTTAGTTTAATCCTTCTCTCTGTTCATTGGCAATATGTGGGACTGAATTTTTTTGTTTCGGATATACTTTTTAATAATTAACATCATAAATGTCTTGAAATTGATATAATTAACATAATTAATTAGCACAATTTGCATTTCTCTATTTACAGCCCCATCTTCAACGCACGAAGCTGTGTGACATGAATGACACTGAACTCGATCCTTTATACGTTAAGAGGAGAGATCAGTTAAAAGCAGTTGTTTCATCTATCATCCGACCTAAAATTGTTCAGGGTAAATCTCTCAACGGCAAGGAATTTGTATCTTTTTTGGAGCAGGTGCAATTTTCTTTATCCATTCTTCTTCGTGTAATCCTAAATTTTGTGTTGAAACTTTCTTAGAATCTTGTTAATTACTTGGTGAAATATTATTTTCTTTAAAAAAAACATTATGCAATGTCAATTCATCAGGTTTGTTGATTAGATATTTTTTCTTTCTTCCAGATTTTGGAGGCCTTAAACAAAGGGGAGATTCCATCTACAGGTTCCCTTGTTGAGGTCTTCAATAAGGGCATTCTTGACCGTTGTCTGAAACTGTATAGTGACCATATGGGTAAATTGGGTTTGCCGATATCCGAGAATACTCTACAGCAAGCACATGAAGGTTCTAAAGAAGCTGCCATGTCAGCTTTTGACGAGCAACATTTTGGCCGTCACCATGCAAAGCTATCAGCTGAAAAGTTAGTTGAAGAAATCGAAACGGTAAGATATAGAAGATTTTAAGAAACTTACAAATATATATATATATATTTTTTCAGAAATTTACTTACTTACTATGTGCTTATTCGTGAGGTCCGTGAAGGTATACAAGAACTTTGTTCTGGCTAATGAGTACCAATCTTCAAAGCTTTGTGAGGGTCTTTTTACTAGCTGTGAGGAGAAAATGGATCAACTCCAAGTCCTCAGACTTCCTTCTATGGCCAAATTCAATGCCGGATTCCTTCAGTGCAACCAGAGTTTTGAAAAACAATGCGTTGGACCCTCCAAAAGTAATTACGAGATGCGGATGATGAAGGTTACTTGGCTTCTCTATATTAGTTAATAATTTAGTAAAATGGCACAATATATAATGCTCCACTATAGTTCTTCTCTATTAACTAACCTAAGGACATGCTTGTATATAAATATATCCGCTCAACTTTTGTTAACAAGTGGTGTGGTTAGATGTTAGTGGGATTTTGAATTTATATTAAAATAATATTTAAAATAAAGTAATTGAAATTGATTTGGCGTAAAAGTAGGAGACAGATGATGTAAAGTGATGGTTAGTAAAATTATGTGAGTTGATGAATAGTGAATTAAAGTTGATATGATGTGTGGGAATAATTGATTGATATTATTTTGATAATATTGATAGTAAGATAGAGTTAAAGTTGAGTTAGATTTTGAGTATATTAAGTATGTATTTGAGTTATTTTATATACAAACATACCCTTACTTCCTTCAGAACTTTCTGTTAATTTTTCCGTTACTATAAAAAGCTGGTTGATGATTCCCATAACTTTTTTCGCATTAATAAAAAAATGCAGATGTTGGGGAGATCAAAATCTCTGTTCATAAAAGAGTACAATCACAGGCTATTCAATTGGTTGGTGGGCTTCTCTCTTGTGATGGTAGTGATGGGCCGGTTTATTTTAAAGTTCTTTCTAGTCGAGATTGGAGCTTGGATACTATTTATATTCTTGGAGACGTATACACGAATGTTTTGGTCTTCCGAATCTCTTTATTACAACCCCGTGTGGCATGCTATTGTCGGGACTTGGGAAGCCGTGGTGTACAGCCCCGTTCTTGATTTGGACAGGTAAGAAAATCAATACATCCTTAAAATATTCAAACCTTAAGGAGAGTTTCCGAACCTTTTTTTATTAGTGTTGTAATTGAACGGAACGAGCCGAGCTTGAGCGTTTCGAGCTCGTGTTCGTTCAATTACTTGTCGAGCAAACAATCGTGTTCGAGCTCGTTCGATTAGCTGTTCGTCAAAGTTCGAGTTCGTTCGTGTTCGAATAATTTAGAACATCTTTAAATATGTTTGATGAATAAAAATATTTTTATTTTTCAGATTTTTTTATTAAAAATATCATGTAAATATATAAAATTAAAATAAAATATATTAAATTAACGTCCGCGAACATTATCGAACATCCGCGAACGAGCTCGTGGTTGTTCAATTATTAAAGGATCCCAATTTTCCGTTCGAACTCGGCTCCATTAACAAATGAATGAGCTTTTGTTTGCGGAAGTTCGGTTCCTTAACAACCCTACTTTCTTTTTTTATTTTTTATTATGAACGGTTAGGATGTTGTGAAACACCGTGATTAGTTTTTCTGTGTGTGTACGTGTGTGCATGCATTTACTTGTAATTGTGGAAGATAAAACTTCCCTTTTTGTAATAATACAAACTTTTTAAGGCTCGTGTAAAACTTCACGACAGATGGGCTATCCCTCTTGGTGTAGTAGCCGGGATTTTAGTGCTCTACTGGCGGTGTTATGGGCGGAGAAAACGTGGGTCCCGCTGGATTTTACCACTCTACAGCAGCAATCAGAAAGACGAAAGAAGATCTGATTGATTGACTGATCAGAAGAGTTTTTTCTCGGGTCAAATTCTCAGGTGCTTCTCGTTTTTTTTTTTTTTTTAAATATACAACGGTTGGTATCTATTCATGGTTCTCATACAACATATATATGCCATTTAACAACCTCCAAGTTTTTTGGAGAACGGTCTCAAGAGATTAGAGAGTGAGATGATGTGTCGTGCCGTGAAATTGTATAGACCGTGTCAATGCAAAAAATGGGCAGAATTGTATGTTGCGTTTTGTTATGCTTTGTTGTGTACCATAGGTGCTCGATATTGTCGTGACCTAGACAAAGACGGTGATGGTTTTTGTCGAAATAATGAAAAAATGAGGAAAATTGTTCGGAGGAGTGAGGAGAATTAAAAAGAACCTCAAGTTTAGTGAGTCTTTCTTTCTTTCTTGTGTCTTTTCAAATGAGCAAGTTTAGCAAATGTGATTGTGTTTGATGTGGTGAGTTATTTGTGTACCAAAAATGCAAGTGTTGATAGATCGGTATTACTATGTATGCTCTTCAAGAAAATGAAGAGAAAGGGAACAAAATATTTCATTTTCTTTTGTCGAAAATCGTGGACATACTAAAATGTGCTCACTATACACGTGTCTAGATCTTGTGATTGTTGAATAATACATGCACCGTGTATGATATGTTTATTTCGGCTTGGTCGACAAAGGTTTGAGTATCATGAGCTCAGCTCGACTCGGCTCAACTTGTTAAACTCGTTAACAAACATCTATCAATAGCACCAACAAAAATGGTATTTACATTGTTTGCCCAACCATGAACCTTTCTTACACCCATTTCAACTATAAAATAATGTTATATGTACAAAAATTACGTATACAACCATTTACATCAATATATTCAATAGAATTTCTTGACTAAATTGGGCATCAATATATTTTTATTCTACTTTAGAATCGAGGAATATATAAGCATAATTCTATTTATATATCGTACATTTAATAGAACTTTATGTTAATATATTATTTAATATCATAGAGCTCGCCATTAATTTTAGGGTAAATAATTTTTTTCAACATGTATTATACGTGTTTTTGAGATTTTCAACCTAAAATATATGTTCATGTAAAATGCAACCTGAATTACATATACACGTTCGACCACATTTTGACCATACACGTGTTTTTTTTTTTTTTTTTGTGGATGATCGGATAGTCAAAAGATAGCCGAGCGTGAAAATATTTGTATATATGTAGTTCATGTTACATTTTACTAAAAGAATATTTTAGATTGAAAATCTCAAAAACATGTGTAGTACATGTTGGAAAAAATTATTTACCCTTAATATTATGGATGCAAATGTAACATATTATTCTTATATATTGAATTGTCACGCAAGTAATATAATTGATAATATATGTAAATGATGGAGCAAATGTTAATATTGAAAGAAGATGCGAGGTCCAATCGTAATACGCTTGGTGATATCTGTAACTTAAATTTGACTATTAATTATTATTTCGATGAAGAATAAAAATTGTAATTATCCTAAACCATCGAGATGGTTTTCGAATTTTCCAAAAACCCGAGTGCGTAAATGCAAATATTCTTTTCATTTGCAATATTTTTTATTTTCTTTTGTTTTATTTATTTTTTGTTCATTATTTCAGTTCTCAAATCTCGACCTCCATACGATCCGAACTGAATATCATCATCTCCAGAAGGTGAGATCGTTAATCTCCCAAATTTTGAGATGTTTATGAAAATCAATTCAATTTTAGGTTAACTTTTTCGTTTCAGTAGATTTAATTTGATTAGCGTATCGATTTTCATGATAATTAGCAGGTTATCTGTTCTTGGAGTTCATATCATCAATGGCGAACAAACCACAGATCCGCACAACCAGCACAGCCCTCATAGCCATGATTGCTGACGAGGTCTGTATTTAAGTATTTTCGTCGTATTTGCCCCTCAAATTTTTTTTTTTTTTTCTCGCTTTAACTTTAATCGTTATTATGTATTTTTGTGGGTTTTTTTAATTGATTATAGTTTAAATCAAGTTATTTTTAGGAGGGATCAGGTACATGGTTGATTATGGTTTGAATTCTGTAGCGAGAGAATAAATATGTGTACCTTCTTGAAAAAAAAAAAAAAAGTTTCTAAAGATGCAGAAAATGCATTTTTCAATATGAATGTGATTAGTGGAAAATCTTGTTTACTGCTGAATGATTACCTTGATATGAAGTTTTTTTGTCGTGGCGTTCCCCAATTTTTTCTCGTTTTATCTTTAACCGTTTGTTATATATTTTTGGTGTTTTTCCACTGATTTTATAGTTAAATCAGGTTTTTATTAGGAGGGATCATGTAGATGCTTGATTCTAGGTTGAATTATGTAGAGAGAGCGTAAATCTGTGTCCCTTTTTTGGAAAAAAAAAAAAAAGTTCCCAAAAGATGCAGAAAATGCATTCTTCGATATGAATGTGATTAGTGGGAAATTTTGTTTGCTGCTGAATGATTACCTTGATATGAAGTCAGTAATGTGATTATAGTAAAATCAAGTTCTTATTTTTGTCGCTTCATCTTTAATAGTTACTATATATTTTTGTTGTTTTTCCACTGATTATAGTAAAATCAAGTTCTTATTAGAAGGGATCATCAGTAGATGCTTGATTCTAGGTTGAATTATGTAGACAGAGCGCCAATTTGTGTTCGTTTTTTTTTTAAAATAAAAAAATAAAGAAAAGTTCTCAAAAGATGCAGAAAAGCATTTATCTATATGAATATGTGACTAGGTGGGAAGTCTCATTTGCAGCTCACTGATTACCTTGATATGAAGTCAGTAATAATAGTTTGCATTCAAAGGCTTTACATCTCTGGCACATGGTGTATTTTCACTAACGATGCACATGTTTCGTGTAGGACACTATCACTGGATTTTTGCTAGCTGGTGTTGGTAATGTTGATTTGAGGAGGAAAACGAATTACCTCATTGTGGACTCAAGTAATGCTGCCCCTATTTTTTTCTTGATTACTGATTAGTGTAATTTCTCGATTTTCAACTTATATGTTAATGTTATTGGAACAAAATGTTGAAAAAATCACATTTTCTATGCTACAGACAGGAAACAGTGTGTAGTACTGGAAATGATTTGAAAAAAATTTGGAGACTTAACACCGTGAAGTAGAGATTTGTAGAACACAAAAACTATGATCATGATATTTGATAATTTGGTTGTGATCTTGCTTCTAAAATTTAATTAATAGTAATTTGCATATATGCTTATTAAATGCACTCTAGTCATTTTGAATACAATTGAGATCCAAAGATCTTAACAAACGTGATTCAACAGCTCTCATTGAATGTATGTATTATTGAAAATCTTTGGGATAAATTCCCTGCTTTTCCGTGTAGAAACAACGGTGAAGCAGATTGAAGATGCATTCAAAGAATTCACAACAAGAGAAGACATTGCTGTGGTGCTAATCAGCCAATTTGTAAGTTTTCAGCTTTTCATTGTGAGCTCCTTTTTTTTTTCATCATAGGTTAAGTACCAAAATTGCCCACGAGGCTTTGTCCAAGTACATACAAGCCGAATTATTTTTCAAAACTACATGGACTCCCTCCAATATTGCTGGATAGATAATAAAAAAAATCGAATGGGCTGGTTTTTGCTGTTCTGGAATATGACACAATTTGTTCTGAAATCATTAACTATTGCATCGTTTGTTTGATTCAGGTTGCAAACATGATAAGGTTTATTGTCGACAGCTATAACAAGCCAATCCCTGCAATCTTGGAGATTCCATCAAAGGACCATCCTTATGATCCAGCGCACGATTCTGTTCTTTCGAGGGTGAAGTATCTCTTCTCTACCGAATCAGTAGCTTCCGGAAGGCGTTGAGAGATTGTCAAGAGTGCACGTTTTCGTACCTTCTTTTTTTCATGATCCTTTGGCTTTTGGGACTTCACATACAAATCAATGATATATTTTTTTTCAGCTTACTGTAATTGAAGGACGAGTAATGTGTGTATTCTCAAATAAGTTGTATTGGTATGAATTTCAAGGCTGAAACTGTAATATGCTCATCAGACTTCTCATTATATTTGTACTAATTATTATTCATTAAAATGAAATGTTCCTAAATATTAGATGTTTTTTTTTTTAATATTTTATATATTAGTACCGTTTCAGAAAAATATAAAAATAAAAAATTGTATTTACATATTTCCCACGAAATTTATCCACTTCATAATTTTTGTTTATTCAAACTTGAGAGGAGTCTAATGACCTCTACCCAGGCATTGTTGCTGCTCTTGGGCAAAACACAGATTCCACAACATATAATCTGATCCAACGACGCCGTTTTTTTAACTAACCCAACATTCGGAGACTAACTTCGCCGGAGAACAATGCTAGGCATTTCGCACGGCAAACTTTTCCTCCTTTTGGGCGCCACCACCGCCCTCATTAATACTCCTTTTCTGTCTCTAAAATATGCGTGCTTCCTGCTAATGAGCGGCGTTACATTTATGCCAAAATCTGTTAATCGGAAAATACGATCGTAAATTATAGGGCCTAAGGATCTTCCGGTTATCGCTAGAACAGCTGGGTGGTTAGCTGGGCGATTGATTTGATATGTTCGGGTGGCGCGTGGCCAATTCGAAAGCGTCATGCAACAATCTCAAGCTCACCACTGAATTTCTCATGCTGCAATGTTCACCACCCTTGTTTTGAATGTATGGCCGGTTCTTATACAAAATTTGATTTGTATAATTAAGAAATGGATGAAAACGTGATAGGTTCATAAAGAGTTGCAAGACACGGTGGCTCAATTAGAAGCCATACGTCATGAAATTCGATCGATTTCATTCGTGAATCCTGGTCCGTTGACAACAAGGCTAGTCGATAACATAGCTCGCCAACCACCCGTTAGAAATGGTATCTGCTTCTGTTCACATTTTATTATTTGTATTTCTTTTAAAACAGAACTCCTCCTTTCGACACTGATTTGTCTCAAGTTTCATGATTGCGTTATAGTGGTTCAATGGATATTTGAAAGCTCCTGAAGGTCTTGCAGCGAAAATTGAGATCAAAGAGATCAGTAGCACGGCCAAGGTAACAAAGGAATTATGAAATACCAAAATACGAGTTTCAATATCATA
>CACSLK010027833.1:11441087-11455535 GCA_902706635.1 Striga hermonthica
ATGTGAGAAATAAAAAATATTAATGATAATTTTTGTAACCGAAAATGGAGGGAAAATGTTAGAGGTTTTATTAAATAGGTAAAATTAAATGCTATATGCTAGCAATTATATGTATATAGATAGGTAGTTGTAAACTATAAATAATAACTAGTCTTTTTGCCCGTGCAAATGCACGGGAAGTATAAAAATATATTATTTAAATAAGAATATCATAATTCGTATTCTATATTATTTGATAGTTTTTTGTATAATACATTTTTCGCTTATAATTTTTTTCTTAAAAAATAATTATTCATTCCCTTTTAACTTTGTAACTTGAAACAAAAACTTAATAATACATCATCTCTTCTTTAATTAAAAAAAAATCAAATAATCGTGACAAATGTTAGTAATAAGATTATCATATTGATATGTAAATAATTATTGTGAGATGTAGTTATAAAAGTGCATGTAATTTTTTTTATTATTATTTTTTTTTACATGTACGTGTCCATGAAAGTTGGTTTTTTTGCTTTAAAACGGTTGAGTAATATCGTCGGTTTGGTTCAACAATGAAGTTCGGCTCGAAACAAAAACAATGTCTTCCTTCAAATTCCATTTGCACTGCTTCATGTGAATCTTCTTGATTCAAATGTTAATTTTGTAGCTTTAAGAAAATAAAAATTAAAATATATTATTAACTATATTGGCCAATTTATATACAGCATAGACATATATCATACCAATAAGTAAAACAATATGTATTAAGGAAGGAAGATTTTTATATTGGTTTTGACTTGTTTTGAAAGTTAATCGTAAACATGATAACAAACCTGAATATGAAATATAAGGAATGCATTTATCTTATGGGTGTGTTTGATTCAATGGAGGGGAAAGGAGGGGAGGGATTTTAATGGAGAGAAAGGGAGGGGAGGGGAGGTGATGTAAAATAATTTTACCTTGTTTGGATGGATTATTTAGGAGGGGAAGGGAGGGAAAATGGTAAACCTTGTTTGGTTGAGGAAGGGAAGATAAAACTAAAATGACAATTTTACCCTTAATGAAATAAAAAAAAAAAATTAAAAACAATTGAAAGTAGGGGCTAAGAGGTAATTTTATATCATCACAAACCATTTCCCCTCCAAATCCCTCCAATTTTGGAGGGTAGAAAAAGTGGGGGAGGGGAGGGAAAATCACTTAAAATTTTCCTCTCCCTCCCCTCCTAATTTTTCAACCAAACAAGTGAAAATTAAAATTCTCCCTCTCCTCCCCTCCCCTCCCCTCCAAATCCCTCAAACCAAACAACCCCTATACGACAATTATTAAAAGTGAAACAACCGAAATTCGGTGTATTGAAAACTTCAGTGCTTTTGGTAAACAACCATACAGATAAATTGTTCTAATTTTATTTGGTCAGATATATGATTTTTGTTGTGGATAGAAAAATTAATTATATATAAACTACTTATATTACAAAACTAACATAATGAACAACATGTTAGACTATTATATTCAACTAACTACAAATTGAATGGAAGTATCTTGCATATTATTTATTTCAGATTGAATTTCAAAATTCAATCTATTTTTATCTTTATGCATGTGAAATATTTTTATGCTATATGAATGTGAAATATAATATTATGATGAATGTAATCATATTCAAAATAATATGTGAGAATTAATCATAAATTGATACCTGTGATATATAAAACTTTGTGATCAGTGACTTAATTCTATAAACCTTGTGTTGTGCCTAGAGATCTGTGTATGTGATTTTTTTTTCTGTGATAAATGAAATAAAAAATCCACTTTATATTGAATAATATTTGAAGAAAAAAATTAAATAAAAAAGTTTGTGGTGTGTTGATTTTCACCCCATCACGAAAATGTCCATGTACAATAACTTACCCAAAATTATTGACGTGTGCTGACGGTTTTCAGACTTCCCTAAATTAGAAACTACATAGTGGGACCTTTAAAATGACCTTTCTAAAAAAGGAAAGTGAGTTCCCTAATTATATAGTAAATAGATCACATGATGTTGAAAATCATACGTACTAGTACCAACACCCGTGTATTACACGGGTGCTTGTTAAAAAATTATTATGAAGTTTTAAAATTAATGAGAAAAATTATTTTAAATTTTTATTTACTTTTTTCACAAATTATATTTTATTATGTAGTTTAGAATGACATTTGTTACTTGTGCGAATTATACGTGTTATATTTTAGTAATTTTTATAACATATATCATATAACTACTGAAAATATAATATATAATTGATAAATAATTTTATTTTTTAATTAATATTAAAATCAATTTTATTATTGTTATAAAGATAAATATATTTTTTTTTTATACATACAATACGGAAGTTAAATCGATGTTCATCAAAAGATGATTAATTGATATATTATATATGTAAAACTGATAAAAAAATACAAAAGTTATTAACTGTCCAAATACATTTACAACTCAATGGTTATAATAAAAATAAAAATAAAAAATACAATTAATAAATGTAACATGAGTACATGACCATAAATAATCAACATATTAATGGATAATCCAGAACTAATTATTTTTGGATTAAAAGTAAATTAAATCTATCCAAGCCTAATAACGAAGCATGTAATTTTGCCACATATGATCCCGAAGCATGCAAGCCTGCCACTTAGACTCAACACGTTCTGAATTAATATATAGAGGGATATAGGGGGATAGGTTGGTTTATTGTTCCACAACAATTAGACATGAGGTTGGTTCAGCGTTTTAAAATGCGTATAGCGTAATACGTCGCATTTTGGTCTTTATACTCGTAGCGTAAATAGTGTTGCGTGTTGCGTGTTGCGTAAGTTATTTGAGTATAAATTTATTTTATATGAATAATATATATAATAAAACTGAATGGTTGATTCTAATTATCATAATATTTGAATTAACTAAAAATAACATCTAAAAGTTATTTCTTACAAATATCTAATGTAAACATCATAATATAAATATTTAAATAATAAAGCGAATATACTAAAAAATTAAAACCAATTAAACAACGAAAATATAATTAGATGAGTCATAATTTAATTTTAGGCGAATTTGCGGCTAATATAATGACCTTTATCGGAATTGCAAATTAATCACAACCTTTTAACTTTTGCATAATATATCACGCCCTTTAATTCTTTGCATAACGATACATCTGCTGCGTCAACTCGCCTGACGTGGCACTCAAAATGTCAACGCACCTGCTGATGTGTATTTAACAGACAATTTTTTTGCATAACTAATCACAATCTTTTAACTTTTGCATAATATATCACGCCCTTAAATTTTTTTGCAAAACGATACATGGTTAACTGATGTTTTTTTTTTTCATCTCATCCCTGGACGAGATGAGGGGAAGATTTTGGAACCCTTGGGGATATATTAGGCTAGGGCCGGAGAGAAAACAAATTATTGAGACTTTTATCTTTTTATTTTCATCTCAAAACTCATTCTCTCAACAACTTTCACTTGGTTTTTTTTGGATTTTGCTTGGATTCGAGTTTTGGAGATTGTGGCACTCCATAACGAACACGGTTTGGTTTGTGATTCGATTTTATTCTCGACTTGGATTAATAGTAATTTCCTTTCATTTGATTATGGAAGTGATTTATTATGTTGAATCTTTTGTTGGGATTGATATCAATATGTGTGGCTAAATCGCTTCGTTAAGGATAGGAGATATTTGTTTTGGTTCGATTGAGATTCATGTGTACGTGTTTGTCATTCAATCTATTCGAGTTGTGCTTAATCTAGGATTAGATGTTTGATCATCATTTTAATCTAGTTAATCAATTTGTAGAACCGGAAGGGAAGAAACTGGTTGATCTCGGCTCGATTAGAATAGGCTTGTTTGTTAATGTATTGTCTATATGTTAATTGTTTGATAATTGATCGTTACGAAGAGTTATTGAGAACAAGCCTCTAAACGAGTATGTTATTTGATATCTTAACCTAGCGGTTGCGTGCTAATTGATTGCTTAAGAACCGTAACGAATATCTCCGACTACCTAACTCACCAATCACTATTTGAACTCTATTTTGAATTTGAAGTGTGTCTTGCTTTATTTTTAGAATTTGTAATTCATAAAAAAAAAAAACAATTGAATTAGAGCTTTTCGTGTGATTGAATACACGTGCAAAGTAACTCAACTAACCTTCCTTGAAAGACGACTCGGTGTTTGAATCTTTTCGTGTTTCAAAATCTCCAACTCTAGCCTAATATATCCCCAAGAGTTCCAAAATCTCCCCCTCATCTCGTCCAGGGATGAGATGAAAAAAAAATCATCTGTTAAATACACGTCATACGAGTTGGGGCAACAGATGAAAACCGTGTATCGTTTTGCAAAAAAATTTAAGGGTGTGATATATTATACAAAAGTTAAAAGGTTGTGATTAATTATGCAAAAAAAATCGTCTGTTAAATACACATCAGCAGGTGCGTTGGCATTTTGAGTGCCACGTCAGGCGAGTTGAGGCAGCAGATGTATCGTTTTGCAAATAATTGAAGGACATGATATATTATGCAAAAAGTTAAAAGGCTATGATTAATTTGCAATCTCGATAAAGGTCATGATATTAGCCGCAATTTTACCTTAATTTTACGCATATATATTGTAATTCATTTTTTTTGTTTAATTATAATTTGATTCTAACCAATAAATCTTAACTTTTTATTCTTAAATTTAAATGTCAAATACTCAAAAATATAATAATATAATAGACTTAGACCGATATATATTGCACTATTTAATTTAGGACTTTGCATTTTCAAACTTTTAAAATGAAATCACTATCAAAATTTTAATTTTTTATCATTTAAAAATATAACTCTAATCCCTAATAAATACATTTTTTTAATATTTTATATTTAAATGTCGTTGCAAAAATATAGCGTAAAGTAGCGTAAAATAACGTGAAATAACGTAAAATAGGGTAAAAAAAACGTGTTATTTCAGCATTTGACGTAAGTTTTTCAGGAAAAACAATTAATATATAAAACTACGTCGCATTTTTGGAAAAAAAAAAAAATCAATATAGCGAGCCATAGCGAACTATTTAAAACCGTGGTTGATTATATGATTTTATAATTGGCCCAAAACACAATTTTAATTACCGGTTTTGCTATGAAGTCAACAGTTGACTCCATAGTGGAGCCAACATTCTATATAAAACAAATAAACCTACCATATTATCGGACTACTTAAATAACACTAATATAATTTTATTAATATGGTAGGTTTATTTGTTGTATATAGAAGGTTGACTCCACTATACCACAGACGACACATGTTGTAGTTAAGTATTTGTTGGCTCGAGAGACCTTCTCAATAGTAAGATGCGGAGATCCACTGATGCCTTCACATTCCATCCCCGTATCGGAGAACAGAAAAAGGATGAACCAGATATGGACAGTTCCAATAAGATTCCATTCTTGAACAAAAATCCATTTTTGAGAGGAAAAAGAGTACATTGCATAACAATAAGAAGAAAGACTCAACCGTTCTCTCTCGCGGATAACGCGATTCTTTCCCGGAAACAAAACAATTGCGATGGATCTTCCTCGTTATTCTTTTCCTCAATTACTTCATTTTTTTGTCTATGACTGAATTTCGCTTCACCAATACTTTATCTTTCACTCCCACATCAAAAGGTAGTTAAACCGACGCGAAAAGAGGAATCCCCTTACGCACGTGAAAAGGCCCGGAGAATCAATTACATGTCTATCCATGAACATATCTATTCTATCTCATTATAGGGGAGAGCTTCCGTTCGTAAAATTTGTAATAAATGTCGACTAATCCACCAGCGGGGGCGCTTTTTCAGGCTAAGGCTTGAATGACGCTCTTAGAATGGCTTGTGAATAGACTAATTGGATCGGAGTAGCTCCATCTTTCTAAGCAGGAGTATATGGACCAGAGGAAGGACTCTTTTTGGCAACTTCTTAAGAAATAGTAATTTAATAAATTATATATATATATATATTATTTTTAATATAATAACTTAATAAATTACCAACTGTTGGCTTCATAGCAAAACCGATTTAATTACGTATACTTTTAAATGTTGTATCTGTTCGTTAATTACCAAAACTTTTCATGCTTCCCATATCTGGAGCCTCTCGGCTCGACTAGTTCATTAACTTAACGAGTTTATAATCAAGCTCAAGCTCGAGTTTCAATTTGGCTCCTATATCAATATTAACGAACAAAAATTGAGTTGTAAAAAAAAATTAAATAACAATCGTCTATTGAGCCGTACAATTATATCGACCGAACGAACGAAGCGAAGCGTAGTCAAGTCAGAAGTAGTAAGGGAGAGGCTCCGGATGACCTTGAGCTCGATAAGGCGCAACATCTTTCTCGAAGGATCTCAATTACATCGAGTCTTTGATTCCTGGTTTTGGCATCGTGACAGCGAGCGCTCAACCCATGAACATCCTGGTATATTCCCGACCTTAACTGATGATTGACATATAAGAGACTATGCCAACCTCCTTGCCGGTAATACACAAGTTTTCTGCCTTTCCCGATGGTCAAGCATTTTCTCAAACCCAGCAGTAAAGTAACCCGGTCTCAGTTCGGATTGCAGGCTGCAACTCGCCTGCATGAAGTCGAAATCGCTAGTAATCGCCAGTCAACCAGTGAATTTGTTCTCGGGCCTTGTACACACCGGCAAGAATGAAATTTATAGAAAGCGGAAAATCCATCGACTTTAAAAATCGGGAGTTCGAGCAAACAATGGACCAGAACTTGATATGGAAGCAAGTTGGTCAGTAGCGGCTAAGCAGCATTGAACGAGGCTCCTCCATCTTCTATTGCACCACCAGAGGAGAGGGAGGTACCAATTGGCCGAGCTTGGTTTGTTAACCAAACGAGCTATCAGTGAACTCGAGTTTAGTTCGTTTAGAGTCGAGCCGAGCTCACGAACGACTCAGTTTTATTTAAAAGCTCTCCACCCTACAAGTCATTAATCATATTGTTTTTCATGGTTCTCAAACAAACAAGGCAAAAGAAAACCAATATAATTACAGTAAAAATAGTGTTTTAGTACATATTGAACACAATCTCTTATACAAGATTTAGTAATAATAATAACAAAAATTAAAATCCCCCAAAAAGCTTCAAAGGGACAACCCTGATTCCTCATCCTCCTCAAGGCTCGATACATATATAAAGTAGAAAGCCCAAATCAAACTGAATACACCAAAGAGGATCCAGCCCAACAGATTATTGCTCAGCCCAAACGGCAGCCCAGTACCCTCCGTGCTCATTCTCTCGTCCACCAAGGCCATGGCGGCTGGGCTTGACATAGCCGCCACACAAGCCGCCGCCAATGAAGCCGCCAATCCCACATTCGGCTCGCTCTCATTTGGCTTTCCGTCCATGGAGCATCGAACTTTCCCCATCTTCCTCGGCATTGATGGCAAGCCTGTAATTTAATTAAAATGAAAATATTTATTAACGAGCCGAGATTGTTGTACTCAAGTAAAGAACCGATAAATGAATTCGAGCCTTAAAAAGCTAAATTATGTTAAAAAATTTAAGAAAATTATTTAATACTCCCAATTTCTCAAGCAGTTGAGTTCACGAGCGGTTTCGTTACGTTTAACAATACTCATACCACGACTCCTAATTAACATTTTAAACTATAACAATTTATTTGATTAATATATAATTACATTAATAGATAAATACTAGCAAAAAGCCACCATACGGTTGGTTGGGCTTGATAAATAATTTTTGTTAACGTAATTTCGTGAACTTTTAACGTAATTAGAAGCTCATTTATTAACTTGATAAGAACTCGAGCCCGAGCTTGAAACTTAAACTCGACTCGATTTGACTCGTTTACAACTCTAAATTTTAGGAAGAAGAAAGAAAGAAAGAAGGATCGACAAATCCTTACCGTGAACTGCGGAGGGGCGCACGACGGATTCCTTCGGCACGAGGGTGGCACGTGGAACCGATGAAGTTGAGGTGCAAGCTGATATGGTGGCCATTTTTTTTTTAATTTATTTATTTAATTTAATTGGATTCGGACGAATGAAAGTTGATTGGCTTGCAGCTTATTACAAGTTTGTTTGCTGTGGAAAAAATTCAGTTTGTGTTAAGGTGGGATTTGGAGCCATACACCTCGGATTAGGTAAGTGGCTTTCTCATCTATAAGCGTCCAGCCGCTTATCGCCACGTGTCACTTCTCTCCATGGCAGGGCAGCCATAAGTTCTATGAAATGCTAAAGGGCGTGCTTGTCTACAATATATCCACTTGAATAATAAATTAAAGTTTATGTGAGTGAATGAATAATGAATTAAAGTTGATGTGATATGTAATAATTAATAATAATAGATTAATATTATTTAATTATATTGATAATATTAAAAATAATATAGTTGAGTTTGATTTTAAATACGGATTGAGTATTTGGTTGAGTTATTTTATATACAAATACACCCTATATGTTCTTTCCATTGTTCCAAACCAATTAAAATCCATAAACTGAAAATTAGTTTTTTTAACATTTTTTAGTTTAATTTTAATATTTAACTTTTGCAATAAAAAGAACGAGCCTTAATTTTTGAAAATTACGAGCGTTAATTATATACCATCGACTGTCTGTCTGTCGGGCCAGGCCGAACTGTCACGACCTTTTTTATTTTTATCTTTTAACGAAACGGCTCGACCCAAAACCAGTGGTTCACGGAACCAACATTCCAAGTCGATTCAAGGCCTTCAAAACCGCGGCCCAAAACCATCATTTGGTCATGTCTATTGCTGTTAAATTAAACGAGCCTGATTTGGCTCGACTTGAGCTCGGCTCGTTAAGGCTCGAATTCAGCTCGAGTTCGAGGCCTTAACGAGCCGAGCTCGAGCTCATTTAAAGCTCGTTTGGCTAACGAGCCGATAAGGCTCAAAAATAGAATTTTTATATAATATTTTATAGTTCGACTCGATAAAGCTCGAGATCGACTCGTTAAGGCTCGAGCTCGAGGCCTTAACAAGCTCGAGCTCGATTTCAGACTCGTTTATCTAACGAGCCAAACTCGGCTCGGCTCGGTAAAAGCTCCCTCGACTCGACTCATTTACAGCTCTAGTCATGTCTACATCCATTTTACTTTTCTTACAAAAGTGGAAGGGGTAGACCCAGCCCATGGAGGCACTGCCTTATGGGCTTTTAATCCTTGATTTACATACACGTGCAGGTGTGTGAAATCAAGGGTTACAAATTCTGTAGGGTGCATTGCCCCTATTAAGGGGTTGTTCATCAGAACTCATGTCAATTGTCATATCATTCTGACTGTTGGTTGCTCTACATAAGTTTTACATGCACAATATCGAGGCAAATACTATGACACGGGCTTCACCAAAATATGGCCCCTTATTGCTAGAAATGGTCTCCTCTCCTAAAAATCCTATGGCTGGACAATAACAATAACTGAGTAAAGAGAGATAAAAAAGGCAAAAAATGAGTTGAAATGTACATGTAAGAATAGTTGAAAATTGAGAAAGAATGAAGTGAACATGAGGCGGTATCCCTAATTGTATAAACTCGAATCTTCTCAGTGGTGTTGGAATCTGAATCTACTCGTGAACATTGCATTGTTGCAGGTACGGATGGTCGTACTTGACGTGTTTCCTCCAGTAATGCTTGTACCTCTCGAACCCGATATCTAACCACGGTTTATGAATCCCATCAAAATGCAAAACCGAGGCTCGATCTATGCTGTCCTTCCTAACACTAGAGTCATGCCCTAACCCTAGGACTTGCCACTGATTATCCAAAGCAAGTGTTTGTTTGTAAAATGTGAGCCAACCAATGGGCAAACTTCCTTCTGTCCAGATCGGCCTCTTGTTGCCCTGCAAGATGAACGCGTAAAAAAATTATAAATATAGCCAAATTTTTTAAGGTTGATATGCATAAAGTTTAGGAAGAAAATTTATATTTCTGACAAAAAACTAGCACTGGTTCCATCTTAGCATTTTTGTTTTGACGACACGACTAAGAAGCAGTATTTACTGTTTACCAAGTATTTTAAACGAACCACATCAAAAAATGTAAAACCAACGAATAATTAGTAGCCTCTTAAGTCTTAAGTGAGAAACAGATGTCTTTAGAGTAAATGTTCAACAAACATGTCCTACCAATGCCAGGACAATTATATACAACAGATCAAATAAATATATGAGATTCAGCAGTTATTATAGCCAAGTAAAAAAGAAAAAAATACTCACCAAATGAAGGTACTTCAGATAGACCCCAGTCAAATTCCGGCGCCTCCACTCCCGAAGATCAAAGACATTCATCCCAAAAGCCCACGTGCACGTGCTGGCATCGAACTTGTTTGCTATTAAAGGGTCCGTGAAATTGACAAACATGTCCATACGGCGGAAAGAAGGTTCCCCTTCATTACACGTCTGCACAGCACCATTTATTCTGCCCCTCATGTTAATGCTCCACAGCCTCGTTAAATCCTTTTGTACCACCAGATCATGATCGAGAAGAACAATCTTATTCAGATTTGGAAAGACAACTGGCAAATAAAACCGGAGGTGGTTTAGCTCAGAAGTATATCGAGGATCAACAGAGCCTTCTCTTTGTAGAGTCACGTTGTATTTGGTGGTTAGCCAGTTAAAATTGTCTGTGCTCTTGACGTGCACAGTAGCTTTGCTAGGTGGGTTTAGCAAAAACCACATCGACATTGCCGGAAGGTTAAGGGAGTCAGTTACCACATGAAATACCAATTTCTCTGGTTCCTGTCAAGTAAAAATACATCTTAAATTGAGAAGCATCAGGTATTTAGGTCATTTTCAAGCATAATCCAGGTGCTATGAGGGAGAATAAAAGGGATGATGACAAAATTAACCCTGATTTGGAGTAGTTACGAAAATTTAAGGGAAAAAATCACAAAAAAAAAAACAGATATTTAGAGCCTTGAGATTTTATTCGGTGTTAAAATAGAGAGGCTAGTAGTAATTATACCTACATATAAATAAGAACCAGGTGTGCTGCATAAGGAACTTGTTCTGTAATACATCTAAACTGGGATCAATAAAGAGAAGGGGGATAAACAGCACTTACCCTGGCATTTGAGACAGTTGAGTTTACTACAACTGAACAAGCCAATACATTGTCAGAGAAAATAGCAAAATGATATAGATGAGGATTTTGTAGTTTATTTTTGTGACGAAACTCCCTCTCCTTAGGATCCAGTGCAAAATACTCAGCAGTCAATCTCATAGAGAGGCAGTGAAGGCCTTTCGGGATGGTCCTCCCACCAAGTCCTCTAAGAAAAGCTTCTTGATTCCTCTGAGACCTCACTTGCTCTTCGGCATTATGAGTCATGGCACGGAGCTTCTTAACCATTGCAGCACAATCAGGATAAATACGACTTGCTTTTAACAACGTAGCTTCCATTGCTTTCACCTTCTGTAGAGAACTGAAGAACAAGAGTTTAATATATTAAAATGTAACTTCACTGAATTCTCAAACTTGAGTTATCTGCCGCACTATAAAACAAATGAAACATATATGTTTTAGTAAGCGGACCATTTTTTTTATTATTATTATTATTTGAAAGTATGCATAGTGATAGCATGCAGTCAAAGGTTTCTATTGCAATGACAGCATAAAGGAAAGAAGTACTAATGTACAGTCAGACTGACTGAGCATGACTTTACATAGAGTTACCAATCATGTCTAGAAAACTAAGGGGTAATTTACCTCTTTGGATGGTAAATGCACGTGAGATGTGGGACTTATTTTAGATTGTCGAACAACATGGTGCCTCACAAGATTATTCAGAAAATAAAGCCAAAATATGCTCCAAATGTGGATTCGATCAATAAGCATCTGACTAAGTAACAATTTTAGCATAGAAAATATAATAAAACGGCCACACATGTCCAACATCGAATCCAGCAATGATGAGGTATGAATCAGTGAGCTCGACAAATTCCAAAGAGCCAAAAGAAAATTAACAAAATAAAGGTCGATCATGTGTCTTCCTCAGCAGAAGTGCACCATGTGTGAAGACGATCAACAAGTGTATATTAGATAATTGGAAATGGGAGCTCAGTTCTCATGACAATCTAAAAGTAAAGAACAAGAGATAATCGTAGAACTATGCTAGTGAGAAAGTGAATGGCCGAGCAATCTTATTATAAAAAAACAATGATTTTTGTGCCTTCAATTCCCACAATCTCACAAAGTAGTACTGTGATCTTTCAGTGTCTAAAATAAGATGAAAAAGCTTAGAAGGATAATGTTGTACCTCCGAGATACACGGGAATCTTTGGTGGATTGACTCATGGCTCGTTCAACCTCTTTTACTCGGAGTTTCAACTCTTTCACAATATGAGAACTGCTATTTGATGGTGTGAAAGTTAAGTATGCTCTGGCCCTAATCACTTGGTCTTTCATCTCTTTCACCTTCTCATCCAATACTCTCGTCCTACTGCGTGCAACCCGATTAAGCTGTGCCTTGTCTTTGTGGGACTCTTCCTTTCGTGAACAAAATGTAATAAATTAGTGGGTGAGAAGAAGAAAGAAAATGAAACAGGCAGGAAAAGAAAATTAAGGAAACACTTCACTAGTCACCCAGAAAGAAAGATGTAATTATAAAGCAAGAAGCATCACGCCGAATATGCAGAATATTAATAGGTCATAAATTAGCTTTGATTACATCCTAGAACAGTGGTATTCCTGAAAATAACAAAACAATAAATACATATTCACAATTTGTTGGTATGTGCAGTACATCCTTTGACAAATATTAGATGTGATAGATCATGTACAACTACACAAGACATGATCAGAAAATTATGAGGATTTCTGACATAAATAGAACCCCATGGATATTTACAATAGTGATGAACACGATCAAGTAAGCCAATGTAAGAGAATAAAGGCTAAAAAGTACAATTACTAGTGCAGGCTCTCTAGCATTTCAGAAACACAAATTGCTTATCCTGGGTAGAAATTCGGAGAGCCATCATCCAAATAAACTTCTATTTGCACCTTTCGCGAATTGGTTCATTACATAGATTATCTCTCATCTAGAACTTCGTGCACAAATAACCGATGATTTAAATTGTTAATAAGCAAAACTCATCAATCTCATTCATCACTTGGTCAAAGCTTGCAACGGTTGTGCAGGTACAGAATTATTGCTCTCAATAAAAACAAAAATTATTTACATTGAAAAATCACAAACACATAACTTATCACTGAAAAAATGTAAATCAACTTAAACGCCTCTATTAAATGTCAGCCCAACAATTCAAACTCGGGGTCCAAAACACAGTAAACAAGCAAATACGGTGCAATGAGAATAACATACCCTTGTCCCAGACAAGGCAAGCCCCTCTTGATGTCCTTTCTGGGCACTTTCACTTGCATCATGCCTAGTTGCTGAACTTGAAACGAGCACAAAGGAAAAGTACATATCACTGTACATTAAACGAGCAGCAAAACAAATTTAAATAAAAATGCATATGAATAACACCAACCACTATTTTCCGATAGGTCAGCATCATTTGCTGCGTTTTTAACTTCACTAGCTCTTGTACCCTCACTAAAACTAAGATTAACGGCAGAACTAGAGGTTTCATCTTTGTACACCACCAGTTGGGGTTCTTTCAAACCTTCACCTTCCTGTTAAATAAAAAAATTAACAGATAACCCAGGAGCACAAAAACTAAAATGGCATGATAAGTATGTGACATACAGTTACATATCCAATTACCTGCTCGATCGCATTTAGTGTGTGAGCATCCGTTCTGTGTTTCTGTACAACAAAAATCACAAAATAATTATTCCATAACATGTCGAGCACAACAGACTCTCAATTGAAAATTTTCAATACTTGGGATCTCAGACTATTATCAATCAATAAAACTGTCCAATTAGTGAAATGAAGCAAAAATGAAAAATGAATGGGAAATGGACCCTGAGCACAGCACACTGAACAATCAAACACCACATTAACAAGCAAAACTCACAACGCCGCAGCAGTATAATACACACAAAATCATAGCCCAGTAATCAACCAGAAGCATTAGAACTCATCACCAAATTAACCAAGTAAGTTAACACTGTCAATAAGCACTAAAGAAGAAGAAGAAGAAGAAGAAGATTCATACAATGATGGATAAATCTTCAACGAAGTCTTCAGATACTGCACACAAACAAGAGGAAAAGATTAAAAAAAACTGAAAAAAAAAAGAACGAGAAATCAGATGCATAAATAACTGCAAGAAGGAACGCAGAAAACACACTCACCATCCGATTTGATGTGTTTGAGCCTGCACGAGAGCAGAACAACAGGAACAAAAACCGAAACGCAGAGCGAACAGAGGATCAAAATCCTCGAGCATCTGCGAAATGCCCTCATCAAAATTCTCCAAAAAAAAAAAAAAAAAAA
>CACSLK010027833.1:11548170-11559027 GCA_902706635.1 Striga hermonthica
TCCTCCGTAAATAGTTGTTTTGTTCTTTTTCTTGCATTAAATCCTTCAATTACTTGTGAACCCTAGTTAATTTTCAATTATTGCGTCCATTTGACAAATCACTATTACACAAGAGAAGAATCGAGCTCTCGCAAGCTTCCACCGTCGGGCTTGTGTGCTTTGTTTGTAATTACATCTCGATTTTGCCTCTTTTGCTACAACAATTTGAACACTAATTTCTGTTTTAAACAATTTCAAGTTCATGTTTTATCACAATTTTTTTTCCCCTCTCATTCTCTAATAATATTTTGCGCAGTTTTCTTTCTCTCTTGTTCTTCATCTCTCTCTCTATCTCTCTATCTCCGATCTAAATTTTCTGTCTAATAAGCCGCCATCTTCACGGCGAGCCACCTCCTGTGCGCCCAGCTCACGGTGGAAGCTCCAGCTCACCTTCACGACGTCCGTCCACCTCAGACCCGGGTCCAGCAGCTCAGATCCGAACCAGATCCGCGAGCCCGACCCGGTTTGCAGCCCAGCAAACGCGCCTCTCATCTTTCCAATCTGAGGTATATGTGCGAAATTTCTATACTTGTTCCCCAATCTGTGATATATGTGCGAAATATATGTGCTGCCCCAACTCTCATTTTTATACTTGTTCCCCCAATTTTTGAGTCTAAGAATAATGATGCTTGTAACTGTGAATTTATATGTGCGTCACCTGTGAAATACCTTCATTTACAATTTACAGATAATTTAATAGGCTCTAATAGGTCAAGTATTTCCTTACTTGATGCAATTTATGGTTTGTATAGCATACAATCTTCATTATATAAGCACCTCAACTTTTAGTTCAACAATGTAGCAAGATGTAATATTTCTTTATGTTTTATTCATTTATTTGTTGTCATTTCTATTTATCTAGTTTTGCTAAATATGGATAATGAAAGAAATATTTGGAAAAAAAGAATGCAACAATTGCTTTTCTATTGTTATCTGACTTGAAAATTTCAAATATATAATCAATCGCCAATTAGTTAATTTGTTTATTTTGATATGTTGTTTCTTGAAGCATACATTGTTTTTATGAAGGAATGCTGGTTGGTTAAAATTAATTGAGTTATGAAGGTAATTCAAAATTTTGTTGTAAATACTTTATTTAATATATGTGTGTTTAAACCAAGAATCTTTTTGGCTACTGATTTATATATATTGAGTTATATATATATATTGATTTATAAAATAAATACTTTATTTTATATATATTTTTTTTCTAGTTCAACTGCTATTGTTATGTTTTTGTGTTTTTTAGTTTAAAGTTTTTGGGTAAGACTATATGTTGGGATTGGTTGTTTGTTAACCGAAAAACTTTAACTAAAAAAATAAATAAAAACCTTTGGTATCAAGTTCCAATTATGACTTGATGGAAGAGAATACACTAAGCTTGACGTATAAACACAAGCTTTGGTGTGTGTATTTCCTTTATATATACTTTTAGAAGTTTGTCATTGTGGGTCATATAATCATTGTGCTTCATGTACATGACAACTATAATATCAGCTCATTCGAACAAATATGTGAACTGGGTGTAGTATAATTCTCTTATGTTCATTCTAGGTTGGAAATTTAATTAGCCTAGCCTCGACCCAAACATTTCGAGCAAGCTCATTATATTCGAGACATTTCATTTTTCGGGCCAATTTAATCGAGTCATATTATTAACAATTATTTTTTAGTCCAATCATTTTATTAATGTTGACCAAGTCAACTTCATATTACATAGTCCCGTTAGATTTTAATTGGCCCGAACACCTTTTTACTAAGACCGAGTCAATGTTCGATCAAAGCCCAAGTCTATTCCTACCCAAACCCTAGTTTTCCCCTCTAAATACATTTTAGCTCCAATAGCTAAGGGTGCACAATATTTGGTTAACCGATCAAAATCGAAACTGAATTTTTGGTTCGGTTTTCGGTTTGTTTATTTTAAAAATTTTGG
Organism: Striga hermonthica; assembly: GCA_902706635.1. Classification (NCBI taxonomy): domain Eukaryota; kingdom Viridiplantae; phylum Streptophyta; class Magnoliopsida; order Lamiales; family Orobanchaceae; genus Striga; species Striga hermonthica. The sequence goes on from CACSLK010027833.1 coordinate 11,550,143, forward strand.
TTTTCAGTTCGGTTTGGATAAAAATGTTCAGTTAACCGAACCGAACCGAAAACTGATATAATACATATAAATTATAAAATCCATGTTACTTAAGCCCATATTTTTACTTTTGAGGCCCATTATATTTAAAGAAAAAAAAACCACACAAATAATTCACAGCTCTAGCAAGGCCCAGCCAAATCCCGTTGTTATCTGCTCATCGTCCACTCGTCAGTCGTCATCATCTCTTCTCATATGTCGACTGCCATCTCCATTCTCCCATCACCAGATCCCAAACAAAAGAATTTCTTAAATCCCAATCCTAAATGAAAAACCAAAAACAAGAAAACCCTAACATCATCTCCGCCCACTCAATCACGCACTCCAAGTCTTCGATTGTCGCGCTTGTCGCTCGGTGCTCTGAAACCCCATATCACCGCCGTGCTCTCGGCTTCCGCACACTCCACTCAGATTCAACCAATTTGGTGAATTTTGATATTAAGCTCTCAAGGCTGAATCAACTTCTCTATTTCGGTTTTCACTTTTTGATTATGTTTTTTTTCATGTTAATTAAGGTTGCAATTTGCTGAAATAAGACTATGATTTGTTGGAATTAGGCTTGTAATTTGCTGAATTTGTATTTTTTTTGCCATTTGGATAACTGATAATCGAACCGGTCCAATCGATAAATTTTTGGTTAAAAATCGAACCGAATTATAACTTTTGGTTCGGTTTGAAGGTTTGAATGTTGGGTAGACTGAAATTTCGGTCGGTTGGGTTCGGTTTTGACAAGATCTACCATTAGGGCACCATCTCTATCCCAACTCAAAACTAGAAAAATATCATCTCCTAGCCCTCCACTACAAAAAAAAACGGGCATGCCGGTGAGCAGCTCGAGCTCACTGCCTTCACCCGTCACAACTCGCACGCCCTCCGTCCATCTCGAGCCCGCAATTGGGTACTTGCCTCGCTTGCTGATGGATCGGATTTTTTTAGTCCACAACGTCTTTGACCCCACTATAGAGCACAAATCACTTTTTGTTTCAGTCTCCTTCAGAAGAGAAACTATATGAATTCCATTCTAAACTCGCGGTTCAATTAGTACTATTTTACTTGTGCACATGCTCGTGTAGAGATAAATTAATTATATTATAAAAACAACATAAAGTTTGAATTCAACAGAACTACCAAGCCGATCCATACAAAACAAAACTAATTATGATCAATATATAGAGAATAAGAATGTGTGTGTCAGAGTTTCATCTTGCTCTCCAGTAAGATGAATGCGTCTGCATGGCATGACATTTCCTTGATTGTCTAGACGCACTTGGACTTTCTCCAAGTAAGTGTTGTCATTGAGGTAGCAGAACTTAGCTTCAGCTGGATTATTATGGTTATGGTTGGAGTGAATGAATATCTGCAACCGATATTATCCAGGCACAAATGAAAATCCGACAGCTTAAAAAAATAGTTATTATTTTAGTAATAATACAAAATAACTTTAACAATATAATTTAGTACCATCCACTTGCAGTATTGCTAATACAATGAACTTCAGGTAAGCCACAAATCCGAGTATTGTCATAGGCGTTCTTGAAATATGTATACATATGAAACTCCACGTGCAGTGTGTTCCGGTTGAATGGAACTCAAAACGTGGATTTCTTATGTATACATATTTCAAGCACACCTATGACAGATGACTCAGATTTGTGGATTTCTTAAAGTTCATTGCATTAGCAATGCTGCAAATAGGTGCTAAATTATATTGTTAAAATTATTTTTTAGTATTACTAAAATAATAACTATTTTTTTTTAGCTGTCGGACTTCCGTTCGTGCCTGAACAATATCGGTAGCAGACATTCATTCTATCCAACCATAACCATAATCTTGCAGTTGAAGCTAAGTTCTGCTACCTCAATGAGAACACTTATTTGAGAGATGTCCGAGTGCGTCTAGACAATCAGGGAAACGTCGTGCCATACAGACCCATTCATCTTACTGAAGCAAGAACAAGACGCAACTCTAGCACACATATTCTGATTCCTCTATAGAGTTCTGTTTTGTATGGATGGGATTTGTAGTTTTGTTGAATTTAAACTTTATGTAACTTTATAATTAAATTATCTTCGCACGAACATGTGCACAAGTAAAAAAGTACTATTTCAACAACGAGTTTAGAATGAAATTCATATAGTTCATCTTTAGGAAGATTGAAACAAAAAGTGATATTTGCTCTATAAATAGTGGGGTCAGGGGCGTTGTGGACTAAAAAGTACGATCCATCAGCGGGCGGGGGCGAATACCCAATTAGGGTGAGTTGTGTGCCTCTTAATGTCAAAGGTGCGCATATAATTGAGACCCAGATCATCAATGCCCCGAATGACAAACTGAATAGTCCGAAAAACTTAATATTTCCAATAAAAAATATGTCAAAGAATTACAAGACTATTTAATATCATCTCATCACAAAGTAAAGATAAATAAATACAAAATTATATAATTCTCATTACTCACTGAAGCACTCATCTAATCGACAATAAAGATGAAGACACCACAACAATCAACCTAAATTGAGATTAAATGAGCAAATTCTAAATTTTAACGGAACACATGATGATGTCTGGTTGTACATATCAGTTTAATAATATTCGGTTCCAGTGGCAAAAATGTACACAGAGGCAAAAAATTATACACAACACACATTGACAAAGAAAAACAACAAACAAGCAACAAATAAACAAAATACAATATTATATAAGTCTCGTTACTCAATGAAGCACTTCTCTAATCAACGATAAGTATCAGTTTAATAACATTCAGTTCCAATAACAAAAATATACACAGAGGCAATAATGTACACAACACACAAACAAAGAAAAACAACAAACAATAGAGAGCAACACAAAAAACACATAAACAAAAAAACAAGAAAGAAAGTAAAACACGAAAATAGCAACACAGAACCTAGGTGGAGATTTACCTGTTGACTAACAAGAACAAGGGAAGGGACGAAGAGGTGTACTATAAACGTTTCCCAACCGATTTTGTTGGGCACAGGGGACTAACTGGAGAGGTGGAACTCCTACATGATGGGTCCTCTGATAGTTGCAGATAGTTGCAGGGTATATTGAGGTTGTTATGCGCCATCGGAAGATGTTAGGGATGTGGTAACATCTTCCGATGACGCATAACAACCCCAATATACTCTACAACTATCGGAGGACCCATCATGTAGGAGTTCCACCTCTCCAGCTAGTCCCTCGTGCCCAACAAAATCGGTTGGGAAATGTTTATAGTACACGTCTTCGTCCCTTTCAGTCAATAGGTGAATTTCCACCTATGTTTTGTGTTGCTATTTTCGTGTTTTACTTTGTTTCTTGTTTTTCGTTTATGTGTTTGTTGTGTTGCTCTCCATTGTTTGTTGTTTTTTCTTTACTATGTGTGTTGTGTACATTATTTTCTTTGTTTACAGTTTTGCCATTGAAACTGAATGTTATTAAACCGATACGTATTGTTGATTAGAGGAGTGCTTCATTGAGTAACGAGACTTGTATAATATTGTATTTTGTTTTTGTGTTGCGCATTGTTTGTTGTTTTTCTTTTCCAATGTGTGTTGTGTATATTTTTGTCTCTGTACATTTTTTCACTTGAACTGAATATTATTAAACCGATATGTACAACCAGATATCATCATGTGTTCCATTAAAGTTTAGAATTGCTACTTTAATCTCAATTTAGGTTGATGTAGGCCGTGGTGTCTTCATCCTTATTGTCGATTAAAGTCATTGGGTAATGAGAATTATATAATTTTATATTTGTTCACTTGTACTTTGTGATGAGATGGTATTAAATAGCCTTGTAATTATTTGACATACTTTTTATTGGAAATATTAAGTTTTTCGGACTATTCAGGTTGTCATTCCGGGCATTGATGATCTGAGTCTCAATTATATGCGCACATTTGATATCAAGAGAAACACAACTCACCCTAATTGAGTATTTGCCCCGCCCGCTGATGATAAGACTTTTTAGTCCCGCCCTTGATCCCACGGTTTATAGAGCACATATCACTTTTTGTTTCAGTCTCCCTAGAAGATGAACTTTATGAATTTCATTCTAAACTCGTTGAATTAGTACTTTTTTACTTGTGCACATGTTCGTGCGAAGATAATTCAATTATATTATAAAATTTACATAGTGTTTAAATTCAACCAAATTACAAATCCGATCCATACAAAACAGAACTAATTATGATCAATCTTTTTAGAGGAATCAGAATATGTGTGTTAGAGTTACGTCTTGTTCTTGCTCTAGTAAGATGAATGTGAGTAAGATGAATGGGCTTGTATGGCAGGACGTTATTCTGAATGTCTAGTTGTACTCGGACATCTTCCAAATAAGTGTTGTCATTGAGGTAGCAGAGCTTAGCTTAAACTGCAAGATTATGTTTATGGTTGGAGTGAATGAATGTCTACTATCGATATTGTCCAGACACGAATGGAAGACCGACAGCTACAAAAAAATATAGTTATTATTTTAGTAATACTAAAAAATAATTTTAACAATATAATTTAGAACCATCTATTTGCAGCATTGCTAATGCAATGAACCTTAGAAAATCCACAAATCTGTCATAGGTGTGCTTAAAATATGCATACATAAGAAATCTATCTTTTTGAGTTCCATTCAACCGGGACACACTGCACGTGGAGTTTTATATGTATGCATATTTCAAGAACGCCTATGACAGATGATTCAGATTTGTGGATTACCTGGAGTTAATTGTATTAGCAATACTGCAAGTGGATGGTATTAAATTATATCGTTAAAATTATTTTGTATTATTACTAAAATAATAAATATTTTTTTTAGTTGTCGGTTTTTTGTTTGTGTCTAGATAATAACGGTGGCAGACATTCATTCACCCCAACCACCATAATCATGCAGCTGAAGCTAAGCTCTGCTACCTCAATGACAACACTTACTTGGAGGAAGTCTGAGTGCGTCTAGATAATCAGGGAAACGTCCTTCCATGCAGACACATTCATCTTATTGGAGAGCAAGACGCAACTTTAACACACATTCTTATTCTCTATAGATTGATCATAGTTAGTTTTGTTTTGTATGGATCGGATTTGTAGTTCTGTTGAATTAAACTTTATGTTGTTTTTATAATATAATTAATTTATATTCGCACGAGCATGTGTACAAGTAAAATAGTACTAATTGAACATTGAGTTTGGAATGAAACTCATATAGTTTCTCTTCTTAGGGAAACTGAAACAAAAAGTGATTTGTGCTAGGGGTCAAGGGCTTTGTGGACTAAAAAAATCTGATCCATCAGCGGGTGAGGCAAGCATCCAATTGCGACAAAACGGATAAAAGCTCCCTTAGAGGTTAGCTTAAATAAATCAAAGGTATATTTTAATTTTATGCTAATTGCGTAAAATATTTTGATGACTTTATTTTAATATTTGTTCTTTTTTACAGGTACGCTTAAGGAAAAGAAAATGATCCAATAGCGACACTTGATAGCATCACAAATGTTGCGCTTGACTTTTTCCAAATAAATAAAGTTTATTTCCATAAGGTCCATAGGTTGGTTACATTATTTTTGTTGAGGATATGTAATGGATATGATGTTGGTAACATTTATCAAAATGAATTTTTCGTTCTCCTGGTGTGATGTTTAACTTTGGGATCAATTAGTAATGTTTGGATGCCTTTATTTCACACATGAGCCGTGCGTCCCGTCTGAACGAAAGCTTTCTCGATCAATTAGGAATAGGGTCGTAGTGATTCGACTTCCAAACTCACTGTTGTTGGCTCGACTAACACTTGTCATGTAACGAGTCATCTATAAATCGGGTGAATCCATAGGCTTGTTGTATATGTGTTATTAATGTTCTGTCTTATGAATATGATTCTGTTAAGTTAATTCTTTGCATGTTTTGATCTGGATAAATGTTAATTCTTTGCTTGTGAATTTTCAGACATTGCAGGTTGTTTTTGAATATAGTAAGATTTGGAGATATATGTTCTGTTAACCTGAGTTTTAGTATTTAGATGACTTATTGCGTGTTTATTTAGTTTTGTGTTACATGTACATGCATCATGTTGTTCAATTCCGGCACTTTCCCTTACATATAAACTTCATCGACATACCATTTTCTTAGTGTCTTCTTGATATTGGTTCATGCTTCTTATATTTGGATGTTTTAAATTTCATTTGACATTTCATGTTTGGTTCAGTTTTCTTTATCTCCTTTGACACGTCATGTTTGGCTCACAGCAATATATGGAAATGGAGCTTAAATGAATTAAGAAGTTTTAAAGGTTTTTTCAAGTATCATTCAGTGGCTCCTTGTCACCTCATATTAATTCATTTTCAAAGTTGTTTCGTGAGCTATATAGAGCTGAAGTACAAAACTGCGGGAATTATTTTGAGCCAGTTGCTGGAAAATATCTTCTTTAAACAGAAGCTCTGATGGTTAAAAAAAAGTGTCTTAATGGTTGATAGTTCATTTCAAGAGTCTTCACAAATAGTGTCCATAACAAAACCTTCATAACAATCACCTTATGCATTGCATATAGAACAAGAAAATATATTTGCTTTCAAACTATAGACAAATTATTTCCAAACTTCAAATTCTACACAGGTTTCACATAGTAAAGTATTGTCCATAACCACATTGATAGCTACAAATTACAATACCACCAAGAGATGAAATCACACAAGAGCACAGCCTTTCACAAATTACAAAACATTGGCCATTAAGGACGCCAATGGCAGCAAAACGCTCGTGCCCAATAACCAAGAGACTCCATTATTTTGAACTTGCGAAATGATGTCCTTCTCATTCAACACGTGCGAGAAGATGACGACCTTCTTACGTAGATGGGCTTAACAAGACACCGTCATTGGAGGGGCGTCTCAACCACCAAACCAAACTTCTACCGTTGGATAGATGTCTTCTGCAGCAAGAGCAGTCGGCCGTCGGGCTGACTCACCTGTCAAACTGCTCTCTTTCCGACCCCATGATTGACAGGCCCACTCCCGGCCCGCCTCGGCCCCAACCTCCGCCTCCTCCGTATCTGCGACAACGACCTCACCGGATTCATCCCAGCTTCCTAGTGGACCTCATCCCCCAGGAGCTCGCCGGCTGCTCCAGCCTCGTTGTATTCATGACCGCCCTCAATTTTCTCTTGGGCGGCCCTCAATTTTCTCTTGGGCGCCCTGTCAGGCCTCCAAATACTCAATTTTCTCTTGGGCGCCCTGAAGGAGATGAGGGTTGGGGAAACTAAACGGTTGGAAAAATGAATTTTTGTATTAGCTTTTTATTTGTAGATTTTTATTTTTTATTTATTATTATTGTTGCCATGTCATTTTGTAACCTAATGAAGGGACTTGGGTAGTGTAGAGGGATTGGAGACAAATAGATGACATTTCTATAAACTTTGGATATAATAGTTCGACAAAAATAACCACTTTTGTAAAGGAGAGATAACATATTTTAATAATCTATTATTTTAAAATAAAAATAAAAAAATCTATACAAGTCAACCATATTATATTTGTACATTATTAAAAATTTCTTTGTACGCAACATTATCGGTCTAAGTCTTAAAAGCTTGATTTACACACACTATGATTTTTAAACCACTACGATTAGCAGTGACAGATCTATGAATTTCATTAAGGGGTCCCGATTTTATATGTTAAATAACGAATTTGTAGTTTAAGTCAAAACACTCATCTTTAATAATTGTAAGAGGTTTTTGTTTCTTGATTTTGTAAAACATATATTTTAATGTATTTTAAAGGCAAATTTTTTTTTCCTTACCTTACGGATAAATTTTTTTTATCGATAAATTTAAAAAACCAATCAGACTATTTATGTTATTCTCTTTAAATTATTCGGGTCAGTATGTCGAACTAAAAAAGATTTATGGTTTTTTTTTTTTTTTACTTGAATTACTTTTGTTAATCATTTTAAAATATGTTAAATTGAAAAACTATTAGGATAACATTGTCTATGAAATTGGGCAAATTTTTATATCTATAGTACATATAATATGAAGAATTTCGTACAAATCTTGGAATTATTTTCAGCGATTTTGCAACTAAAAAAGAATGATAACTTACTAACATTTAAAACGATATTCTTTTTCAAACAATATCCATTTACAATAATGTTTAAAACTACATTTATAAATATTTATTACTTAGTTTTAATTTACTGCAAAAAATGATATGTATATTCTAAAGGTTTGCAAAATACGTGCCAAAATTTGATGTCGAACTAAAAAAGATTTATGGTTTTTTTTTTGTCTATTTTTATTAATCACTTTAAAACCAAAACTACTAGAAAACTATTGTGTGTAAAATTGGCCAAACTTCCATTTATTCAGTACATATCAATACGAAGAATTCGTAGAAATCTTGGAATTATTTCGAGCAATTTTTCAACCAAAAAATAAATTGAATCCTATCCGTAATGGTATCATTTTTAACAAATTAATATAGATTGGAAGATATAGTATCCTTAAAAAAATAGAATCTTCTTGATTTTAAAAAATATATGGTTGGTTTCTTGATACTTTGGACATTCATTTTTTTCGCATTCGATATCACTACCCAAAATATATTGAATTCCTGAAAATATGCATGGTTAATTTCCTAATTATGGGGAACACAGACATAATCAACATAATTCCATGGAAACAAATATAATCAAGGAGCGGCAGTTACCAATTATGGTTTTTTACCCATTGACTATAAATAAGAGTCAGATACAATCATTATCCAATGTTGGTTTGGTTTTGAAGGACCAGTTACACGTTGATCTCGTGTCACCAATTGAAACGGTTCGAAAAACTTTCTCATGTTATTGTCGAGTTG
>CACSLK010027833.1:11564500-11577434 GCA_902706635.1 Striga hermonthica
TAATTTATGCAATGATTTTACTGATATCTATTATAATTAATATTTGTCGAGTAATATTTTTAACCTTTATTTAATTATATAAAACTAATATTTTTTAAAAAAATTAATATTTTTTATTATTTAAATGATAATGATCACATCATTAATTAATTTTATTGATGGTTAGATAATAAAATTATAGTTATTCTTTAAAATTTCGACATGTTATTTATTTGTGTATTATTGTCAACTATGATAGTGTTAAATGTTTTTATCACTTTTTTTTTGTTATGTTTCAAAAATGAACTTATTGTAAAATATTTTTCTATTGCATAGTATGTTAAATAAACTATAAAGCCTTAGGATGAAAATTAGAAAAAATCTCTTGATTACGTAAGGGATTTATTTTTTGGCAATTGCTAAATTATTTTTTTTTTTAAAAAAAAAAAGAATTATTATGAGAAAATTGAATTCTAAAAAACATGTGTGTGTATTTTGTAAATATTTATAATCAAAATTTTATTTTGAATTTCATTACATAAAGAAGACTACTTCTATAACTTTTATAAATAATAATAATTACATTATATGGCTGTGAATTTTATAATAAAATAATAATTGAGTATTATATGGTGAACAATAATTAATTAAATTTTTATTTTTTCCTATATCAATGAATAAATATGTATTCTAAAATCAAATAAATATTAGTATGACGTGTTAGCGGAATTATATATTAATTAACATGTTAATTTTTTTGGCTTAAATAAACGCCACTTATTAAAAGATGTGAAATATAGATGATCCAAGCCTATTGTTTTTTCGTCTAAACGTACAAGTCCTATAGAAATAATTGATTTATTATATGTATCACGTGCATCGCACGGGGTATGCACTAATAAATGACCTTAAAATTGTACACCCTGTGTTCACATTTTGGCGTATTACAGGTCACGTACTATATATATTCCGTACATTTTTTTTATTCATTTATATAATTATAAGAATGGATAAATGACCTTAAAATTGTGCACCTCGTGCATCGCACGGGCTATGTACTAGTTAAGTATTATGTATAATTGATTTAATTGTGATAAATTAATTATAAAAATAAAGTTGTAATAATTTCAAAAAATAAATATTTTCCCATAAAAAAAATTCAAATTTAATTAATAATTAAAATTATAAAAACTATAACACATCGAACGACATCACACATCAATTATCATTACCATTTTTTTTTTTTTTCAAATGTGTTCAATCAAATTGTTATGTAGAATTACACAAGTTTCTCTATTACAGAATTGTGACCTATCAGTCATATATGTGCATAAGTTTTTGATTCGTTCAGTAGATTATTGAAATGAAATATCATCATCCTCTTATTCTACTTCATTTATTTTATTCGTCCGTCGTTTCCTCCGTCATTTTGTGCTTATTATAAATAAAATTATGTGGTGTTATAGTAATTCAAGTAGGTGTTTCGTTCATCTTCTACTATCATATTGTGTATAATGATACGAATAATTTTTTCCATAAAAAAAAAAAATATAATCCCACACACTAGACATGGCCATAATGCAAAACGAGCTTGTAAAACTCCGAATACACGTTCGGCATCTTATCAATAGCCTCTTGGTGTTGAACAAACGACTTGTGTTTTCGAAGTTGTGGATAAGTAATTGATTTAAGAAAGGTAATTCATGAAGAATATACCATCAGTGAGATAATATCTCATATTACTTTGTCGACCATCACGACGTACCTTATTTCCAGTGCTCGAGGGAATTGAGTAAGGTTCGGAGAAATTTCTTATGTGAATAATTTTCTAAATTTAGTACATTTTTAGAGTTTGAAAAAATATGAGAGTTGAAATAATATTCATAATGTGGATCCATATGATATTTGTTAGGAATTAAAGATAATGAAAGATATGATAAAATGAATAAAGTACCAATTTTTAAAGGGTGAATATGAAGAATTAAAATTGTATTCCAAACTAAAACAATCGAGACCTCTCTATTGATAGAGAATGAAAAAATACGAATTTTGGTTATTTAATATAAATTAACACCGGCATTAAAAAATATTTCTAAATACCCTATTTAAAACATCTAAACAACATTCCACCCACCGACACAGTTTATAAATCATGTGATTTAAACGAGGCATAATATTTCGACAATTCGGGTCGAACAAGATCCGCATAAAGAATTCCGGGTCGAACAATGTAACACACATGACACAGTCGAATCATATTAGTTCTGGTTTCTATAAGATAAAAATTCTAAAAATACATTGTCACTGCAAAGACGATCAATCTCTCAACATTTATGTCAAAGAGATTTGAATACAAAGAAATATCAATTCAAGATTTCCAGTATCCCACACCCCGAATTTGATGATGTTACAAACAACAAAACTCAGCATAAACCCATATCAAATCAAGTCAAAAAAAAAAAAAAAAAAAATCCAGTTTACTGGGGAAAAAAAAGAAATTACCACAGGTCGAAAATACTGGTTTTCTTGAACAGAGCTCAAGTAGTCGACGTTTTAGGTTGAAAAAGCTGCATAAGTGACCATAACACATCCATCCGATGAATGCTTCGGTTATTTTCTCCCTAACAACAACAATTAACACCAATAAAGACTAAAAACTTGAATTATTTATTTGTCGTTAAAAAATGTTAACAAAAGATTAGCTGACAATTAACATTCACCTCAACAACAAAGCACATCCACATCTGATCTCCATAGGCTTCAGACACGCCTTTTAGAATGCTTAGCCCTAAGCTTCTAATGGTCTCTGCTATTTCCAGAAAGTGACCACTCTCTTTGCTCAACATCTACACTTGTAGAGATTAAAAAATAAGATATAAATAATAAATATATATATATATATATATATATGGTATACACAGTACATTATGATCGAGGCGGATGCAAGCGATTATGCCATGTTCACTGTCTTCACTTTGCAGTTATTGGGTGTGATTGGATATGAATTTGACTGGTTTTTTTTAACCATGGTTAATTTTGAAAAATGTGGTATAGTTAGTTGTTAGTGGTCAAATTAAAATAATATTTAAAATTAAATAATTAAAAATGATTTGATGTAAAAGTAGGAAAAAAATGATTAGAACTGATGGTTAGCTAAAATTATGTGAGTTGATGAATAGTGAATTAAAGTTGATGCGATGTGTAAGAATAATCGGTTGATATTGTTTAATTATATTGATAATATTGATGATAATGGGATTGGGTTAAAGTTGAGTTAAATTTGAGTTTTGATTGGATTTTTTTTTTTTTGTTAAGTTTATATCCAATTGCACCAAAAGTTCATTGCAGTAAATATAAAACTGAAAATTATTTGGCAAATACTTTACCTCTACAAGCATTTGCCCGTTCATATTTATATTTTCGACTATTATTGGGCAGGCCTTTTGGCTGTTTCCCAATTCGACAGCCCAGCTCGAGCCTTGCTCCCGACAGGAGATTCTCCGTATACCTGTTTCCTTGTCGAGCAACTGGAAAAAAATCATAAATTCTTGTTAAAGATCGAAATCAAAACATAAAGACATAATAAAATTGTACCAAATTTGTGATTGTGATATAAATCTGTTGGACATGGAATTTTTTCCTGATTCTCATATTTACTATATTTCAGATAGAATTTTTCCACCATTAGTACCAACCAAACCTTGCCAAGAAAGTCGAAAGGCAAACAGGATTGAAAGAAAAGAAAATTTTGATCGAGTTGGATAAACAGGCTTGTAATAAACTAAACAAACATAATATCATTACCTTTGACACTGAGCATTTATTCAGTTTCTCAGCATGCTTGGTTACACTTTGCAAAAACACCATGTGCTTAATAGTCCGCTCGAGAAGTGAATCAATACTGCACTGTATGATTCATTAATTTCAGCAGAAACTCTAGAAAAATAAATAAAAATATATATATAAAAAAAAAAATCATGGGAATCACCTTAGATCCACTGGGCACGAGCTCTCTCAGTTCCTTTATCCGATCTTGGATCAATTGCCTATCCCTTGGCCTTGGCCTAGTACTCTCACCCGGTCGAGCTCTTTTTCTATTCGGTTTAGCCAGCATTCGAGCCTTATCCAAATGCTCACTCCCTATACTAGAACTGGTACAAGGGAATCCCCTCAAGGACTCGACACTACAAGTCACCGAATTCAAGCTACACGAAGTGTCCCGGTCGAACGAACTAATAGTGCCCAAACTATTGCACGGTGTTTTATCGGGAGTCAAGAGGGATTCACGGCAGGACCTCTCATTTTCCGTGTCATACCCTTGATGACTTCCTGTTCGGGCCACCACTGCTTCTAGAAGGTTCGCATCAGAATTTCCCCTCAGCAAACTGCAACTGCCTATACCCTCGGAAATATTTACGGCCCCCCAAATGGAGTCATTTTTCTGCTCCTGGAAGGAAGATCCTAAAGCTTCGTACAGTTCATACCCGGCACAAAAACCGAAAGGTGAAATATTCATCTCTGCTGCACGATTATTAGACTTGATCGGCAGTTGGAGGTTCTCGAAATGTCGAGTTTCGAAATTATTTATGTTCAAATTCTCGATCTTGACATTCTTAGCAGATGAAGACGTACTCGTAATTTCGGGTCTCTTTCCTAAATCTCTGGAGTCACTTGTTTCACCACCGAATTTCTTGTTGTTTGGATTTTCCATCACTGGTGCTTGCGGCTGACTTGAGAGAATATTTACCGAGCTCGAGGGAAGTAAAATTTCATTTCCAGGCACTGAGGGCCCAGCAGCTCCAATTTGAGGGAAAATGTGAAATTGATTAACAGATTCCCCAAGAGGTGAAAGAAACTGAGACCACAAGTTCACCTCATTCTCATGAAGAGACCTTTTCATTTTGCCTATGGAGTTGTGAAAAGCCGAATCTGGAATTTTTGTGCATGTATCTGGCTGATAAAATGCAAGATATAAGAGATGGGGAGAAAATATTTGTGCACACACACACATGAGAGAGAGGGAGAGAGGGAGAGAGAGAGAGAGAGAGAGAGAGAGAGAGAGAGAGAGAGAGAGAGAGAGAGAGATTCACCAAACAAGAATCATCAGTGTTACTTTTCATTGAACTTGGAATACAACCGAGTAATGAATCTTGTAGGCCAGAGAAAACATTTCTTATATGGTCAACCAGCTTCACATCCTCAGAAATCTGATCCACTCAAAGATGAAGGTAAAAATGTAAAGTCTACGAGTTATATGAAAACAAGAAATGCAGACAGTAATACAGCTTTTGATCAAACATACTTTATGCAGAGAGCCTAGTTGTACAACTCCATGTGGAATCACAGCCACAACAACAATGGTCTGCAAAACAGGAAATCTCTTATTAATTTTTTGCGACAAAGAACCAAGAATTGAGGTACGGGTTTTGAAGCCCTTTTGGCAGAGGAATTAGACCTTAGTCTTTCACTATTGATCTCTCAGACACTAAAAATTGCTATATTGTTTCATGGACTTGGGCAGATGATCAGATTTCATGTTAAATTTTCGAAGTTCAATTCTTTACCATAACAACAGGTCCACAAAAGAATGTGGCCTGTTCATATATTTTAAAAATAGTGAAATTTGAAGTTACATTTATGAGCTCGATTAAATTGAGATCAATCCCCATTGTCTTATCCACAGGACCAGGACCATGTAATTATCATGAAGTACATTACAATGCTCCCATCAAGCCAACCGTGCATCAGACAAATGAGTTCAAACTTCCAAACTTTTACTGTGAAGAAATTTAGCTGTATGACAATCATCGAATCAAACAAGAATTTTACTAAAACTTCAAAGTAGGAGCGGAGATGAGAAAGAGGATAGAATCGGTCTATAAAGGCATCTCTCAGATCTTTTTGTTCCTTTGATGTCAGTTGATAGTATATTATTATCCATCACTGTAAAAGCTTTGTAAGATACTAAAAAAAAAGGATAAAAACAAATAGGACTCGGATTTACCTTAATGCCAGCTGAAAACTGAGTTTGCCACCCATCGGAATACTGGATAACACAAAATTATTTAATTAGAGAAAAATGGGTCAGATTAAAGCATAGTGCAGAAAATAAGAGATCATTTATGGTCATATCCATATACAGTGGCCATATATCAATGCAAACCAATAGGTGGAACACCTATCCTCAACTAACAGAAATATAGAAATTCAAACAAGCATTTTGTATACACGAATCTTATTGTTCTGGTTATTAACAACTGAAACACTCGAAACTAAACAGAAAAACCATCAATATACGTCTGTACCAATCACCGAAAAGAGAATTATTGTTAATCAATAAACGACTTTAAGCCAATAAAACATATATCTGATTTAACATAATCCAAGATAACTTAGATGGTTGCATTCTTGGACTCTAGGGGAATAAGAGCAGCAAAAGAATTTTTTTTTTTTTTTTCTCTTTAATGGTAACAGTGCAGTAATATACCTCATATGAGAAAGAATCAAGCTCATCTAAAAATATCCACGAATGCTTTCCAGAAACTGCTACCTTTCCGACAACCCTATCAGACCAAATGTGGGAAAAGATTCTATAAAATACATTATAAATATATAAACATATATATTATATATGCAGTATTTATATTCACATAAATATGCACAGAAGAGCAAACAAATGATATTATTACATGCTACAACATCCCTCCTGTAAAACACAGTGAGTTTATATATTTATGTTGTCCCCAGAAAGCATCAACTCATTTATTTAATCTCAAAATTGAACTAGAGAAGCGAAATAAACTTGGCAAAGCAAAGATATGGAGCTTTAAGAGTACAAGAACTGGAAATTCTTAATTCCTATGATGGTAAGTACATACCCTTCCCCAAAAGAATATACTTGATAAGACATATTTGCCACAGCCAATCCCAGAGGATCATGTGAGTAAGGACCCTCAATCGAGCTTCCTGAAGCAGGATTGTACAACTTCTTTTCCGATTGGTTTCCATCATAATAAGCATCCTCCCAAGTTAACATCCTGCAGAAAATTTGTACCAATAAAGAAAGAAAAATAATTAATTCATATAATATGATCACACCAGAAAATTCTTTGAGCAACTAATATTTCAAATACAGGCATTTTGATTTAACCACACTCTACACTGATGTATTTTTATGTTAGTGAAATGAGCATCGGGAAGGAAGAAGTTGGCACAATATCTCCAATTCCATAAGACTTCTCACAAAAAATTTAAAAAGGGAAGCAAACTTTTAGACTTCGGAAGATAGGATTTAAGTTTATATTGTAGCTTGAAGAAGCTCCGCAACGTTTTCTAGCATGAAAAATTCTTTTTATCGAGTTACAGTTTTAAGTTCTGCATGCCTATAAATGACAAAAAACCACCATAGCTTCAATTATCTCTATTTAACTTAAAATTAATTAGAAGATCTGGAACTCTGGTGCACATAGTTAGATAGATATACAAGTTCAATAGAGATACTTGAAGCTATGGTGGCTTTTTGTCATTTATAGCGCATCGTTATTTCAAATTTACAAGCTTTGTATCAAATTCTGTAAATACATGAACATTCAACTTAAACTTAGTATGGTTAAATCTTCAATATAAACTTTGAAAAGGTAAAGGGACTCACATCCTCGTTTGACGTGTTATCTTCCAGAAAACTGCATATTTCCAATCGCTGTTGGAACAAAAACTCCTCAGCGCTTGCTGCAATCGGCTCCCCATCTTTCTTTTTCCCCAATGAGCAAAGTCCTAATGCCGACACCCAATCCTAAATTTCCAAAAAACTAAAAATAAAAATAAAAAACCTCAACAAATTCCCTAAATCCACCCCTTGTACTTGCAGTGTAACTCCAAATCCTAGCTCCCTCTGTAAGATCCCCTTCCAGCTTGTTTCCTTCTCAATTTCCTCTTTATCGGAGGTCCCACAGTCGGCAGCAACATCCTGTCATCTATCCCCATCTTCTATCCTCACACTAAATTAGAAAACCCTAATTCACCAATCGAGCTAAAAACTCCCTTCAATTAACTGACAAATTTAAATTGCAAGAAAGATCAGCCGAGTGTGAGATCTTTGAACTAAAACTACCCTTCAAATAACTCCCCAAATTCACCATTGCAAATTGAACCACAATCTAATCAAACCCATCAAACAAAACCCAGCGAACAAGAATCTTAACTAGAAATTTAAAGGGGAGACAAAAAGGGACTTTCGAGATACCAACAGTACTTGTTTATCGTACATCAAATGACATTGAGGACGCCATTTGCAGCTTCTACGTGATATATACATATATATATATGGCTTCCACAGAATTCAGCTGAAGTAAACCTTAAAAAGAACGAAAAACAGTGAAAAAAAAAACAAGAAGAAAAAAGGGTTTGCTCTTGCGCTTCTTTCTAACAGTAAACTGCCTCAGAAGAGTATCGTCGACGCTCGGTAAAGAAGCTCTGAACGACAACTGAGCTTGCCGCCATTGTTGAAATTTCTTAAACAGAATATCTAAAATACAGAACAAAACCCACTCAAAAAAAGGTTGCAGTTTGTGAAGAGAGAGAAAATGTCTCTGAAAGAGATTGAGGTTCAAGCTCTGCTCCAATTCATCTCCATTTTCTTCCAACTCAAAAAGGCTGCCTTTTTATACAGAAAAAAAGCTTTTTTTGGTCGAGTAAACGGTGCCGTTTAAGGTATACAACAGGTGAGGATCACACAGCTTTCCCATATGGCCCCTGCGCCGCAATAATATGCAATGTCTATTATACCCTTGATGGCTTGTTTAATTTATTTTATTCTTCATTAAAATGAATAAGATTAAATTTTATACAAATCTAATGTATTCATTCTAGGTTTAAAAAACATCTTAACAAATATCCAGTTTATGTTTTATTTTATTTTTTTGTCTGAAATTTTTTAGACTTATTTCAAAGACAATTTGGCCTTGTTTGGCAATTAAGGGTTAGCGTTAGAGGCTAACGGATATTAATAGTTGTTTTGATAAGCGTTTAAAATTGACAGTTCTACATAAACATTTGCTAAAATTAGAGGGTTTTTTTTATTTTGAATATATGTTTTTGGCATTATTAATTTAATAAAATATTTTATTTAAATAACTATAAAGTAATATATATCAATTATATTTATATAACTATATTTATTCAAAATAAATTTGATATTGTTAAGTAATTTTAATTACATTTACGTATTTATTAAAATCTGCATTAAAGAAGAAAGATAATGTAAGTTAAAATATTCAAAGTAGCAAATATAAATGGTTTTAATGTTATTTATACATAAAAATTATCATTACGTGCATTTGCACATAAAGTGAATTATTAAAATAGAAAGTAATACAATTTGAACGGTACAAAAACTAAAAATCATAATTTAATTCATGAAAATTTATAAATTAAGAAAAGAATTCTAAAATATTATCAAAATTTTGTTTATATACAATGTTCATAGTTTTCCTATCGTCTGAATGTGCATTGTCATATATCATTATCTTTAAATCCTTCTGATTTGTGACTCTGGAAATAGCTACGTATAACTACTCATGACTGAAAACATGCTTATTCAATATCAAGTCTACGTGTGACAAAGACTGGCATTGACTCTTATTGATGTCGTAGCATAGGAAACCGTGACAAGAATTTGTTTGTATTGAAACTTGAACTATACCCTCAAAACGAATTGAATGATTGCGAGTTGAAGAATAAGAACCTTATCACCAGGTCTGGTATCGACTAAAATTATGCATTTGAGAACATGGCAGTTTAGCTTAGCAATAACCAAATGTGTATTGTTGTATAACACGATTGAATGATGAATGTTCCTCAACAGCATATATCACTGAAGTGTCAACCTTTAAGTGCAATTTATGATTCAGAAGTCCCAGGCACTTAATCCCATTAAAATATTTGAGAGTATGGAGATCTTTAAGAGAATCATATCCAGCATCTGACTTGTAAACGGTCCGAATTTAAATAAGTCTTTCCCTCATAGGAGTTCAATGAGCTTGTATACTCGTTAATGGACTCTGCGACATCAACTGTGGGAGTGAGTACGCTCTATCCTTTAGATAGCTAAGGTCGTCACCTAAACTTCGAACACTGGGTAGGAACTCTCAACAACAGTATCAATAGGATCTCCTTGTGATTTCACAATAATATCATCGTGAATGTCCACATCGGCACATCTGTCATTCGATCCATCGAGTGTTCCGTCTCCAAATGCTCGAAAGGCGCAACTCCTAGAAGGCTCTCAACTCTATTGAACTCATCACCTCCACCAAGGCTTCGATGCCTCATATTGGAGTTAGTTTCAAAGCAGTACAATCTCGCCATAACTTGGCATTTCTAAAGATAGTTGTTTATCTTAATTCGATAAAATATGTACTGACTATATGATAGCATCTAGAAGAATGTCCAAAATAATCATTAGCACCAATTGATCGGCTTTCGTTTCTATCAAGCTTAAGATTAAATTTTTAGTTCTTTGCAGGGGTGTCAAACTTCAAAGGCCTATTTGGGGGCCCGCGCCTGACAAGTTTGCTTGGAAATCTATACGAGCTATCATCAGGGATTATTTGACTTCTCTAGTGCAGACGAAGGGCAGGTGTGGCACTAATCAGCTTAGCAGGAGTCGAGTTGGGGCCCACTGTTGTACTTAGTACAGACACTATCTCAACGGGCTTTGGTTTTCGTTCTCAAAGGCATTGTTTACCAAAAAAACTGAAGGAAAGTCAAGCAACCAAATATCCCAATTGTGGCGGCATTGCACCTTTGCGAGACTATCTCGTAATATGAGTCTTTGAAACCTTGGTGGAGGCGATGAGTATAATAAGTTGAAACGCTTCTTGAAGTGGCTTCCAAGCATTGGCAACGGAACACTCGGTGGATCGAATGACGCTTTGACGATATCGACATTCTCGATGATATTATTCGTAAATCACAAAGGGATCCTATTGCTACTATTGTTGAGAGTATCTACCCAATGTATAGTGGATTTTGTTTTATGAAACTTCTATTTTTTTATTTTGTATATATACTTACGACAACTAAACTATTTTATTTTCTTATTTAAATTATTTTTCATGCATTCATATAGTACACGGGTATCGTGCTAGTTAATATCAAATCGGACCTTAGAAGTCTCAAATAAATATAGCTCAAACACCTAGCTAATTCAATGTCAAATTCTTAGAAAATAGAGGGTTTTTTCATTCATTTTTTTTTCTTCTTCTTTTCTCTTGATCTCCTCGGAATTTGGTGTACATATTGGCTAATGCTAATCAATTGTATTGTAAACTAACTAATTTGCTCAATTCATTGACTAAATTAAGTTGCTAAATTTTTACTATCGTTTGGGTAAAAAATTAATTTACACAAATCACGGGCTACTGGTCATGAAGAAAATCATAAACTTGGAGATTGCGTGTAGTTCGAAATTTTATGATCAATGTTTGTATTCAAAATCAAAAGTATGTGATTCGTGTCGGATAATTTGTTGAATTTATTTGGTCCCATAATTTTTCTTCATTGAGATTGTGGTTGGATATAAAATATTTATAGAAGGGACACATCATTTTTTCTCATCATTTTCTTTTCAATCTCATCCTTTAATAAAAAAATAATAATAATAATAAAAAGTGTGCAATTGCTAACAAGTGTGTAGCCCGTGCGATTTAATTGACAATAATGATAAATAGTACTACCTAAATAAGTGTCGTTTTAGCAAAATGAAAAAAAATTCTAAAATAAGTGTCGGTTTAAATTCCAATAGATTTTTGGACAAAAATTTCCTAACATGCCCTCAAAAGAAATAATATCATTGGTGATCATTATTTTTTTTTTTTTTTTTGGTACAATGAAGGAAAGCAACACGCTTAAACAATTACGAGCCGGGAGAGAGACATCCTCCTACTATCGTGATCTAGCCATTCGCCCAGACATAGGGGAGGGGTTGTCACTCGTCGAAGCCCAATTGGGTTGGATGTCGCCACCCTAGCCAAATGATCAGCTGCCAGATTTGCCTCTCTATGCACGTGTTGGATCCGAATAGTCCACTCTCTTTTCATTAAGGCTTGAATAGCTTTGATCAGCACCTCATGCGTTCCAAAGTTATTCTCGGGCCCTGAAACCGCCTTCGTCACACACTGACTATCCACTTCGGCGATAACTTTTTTATATCCCAACTCCCATGCCAGTTGGAGACCCTCGTGCAGGCCCCAAAGCTTCGACCCCATCACTGAGCCAATTCCTATATTGAAAAGAAATCCTCCGATCCAACGACCCCTGTCATCCCGACGTAGCCCACCAGCGCTACTCAGGCCCGTGAGCCCATCAAAAGAACAGTCCGTGTTTACCTTAACCCAACCATGGTCTGGTGATCATTATTTTAATAGAGTTGGTTGAGGATATTCTAGTAATTTAAATACCATATCTAAGTGTTTTATAAATTGTATGCAAATTCTAGAATGACACTTATTTTGGAATGCAGTGAGTATAAATTAAAGCAAAGAGCCAATATTATTAGTTTAATAATAATAGATTATATTTTATTATTATTATTATTATGATATATAATAGTTTAATTAATGATTATCAATAAATCACCATATTGCTATAAAAATTTGTGAAAGGCATCTTGGTTTCCCACCACATGCCATGATGCCACCAAGTCTTGTTTTTTTTTTTTTTTTTCTTTTCTTTTCAATTCATAAAAAAGATTGTACTTTGAATACAATTGTTAAAAAATATTTTGCATAAACTTATATTTAATTGCAAGAAAACTCAACCAAAACAATTTTCTATTTAAATATAATTCAAAGCAAGTAAGTTATAAGACCTAAATGGGGTTGTGTAAAATCAAATAACTTTTTGTTACTCTCATGATAAATATTCATGAGTTGTGACCAAAAAAAAAAAAAAAAAA
>CACSLK010027833.1:11598151-11609008 GCA_902706635.1 Striga hermonthica
AAAAAAAAAAAAAAAAAACACTCTGCGCCACGCAACCTTAACCCTTTCGCCTTCAATCAATTCATCTTCGACGCCATCGATTTTCACGAGAAAAAGAAAATAATTACAAGCTTTATTACTTGTTGATTCAATTTCGTGTCCGCTGAGTATTTCTGATTATCTCGTTTACCGTCGCCGCAAATTTTCGCCGGATTATTGAACTTACTTTAAAAATTCAGTCGGTGGACTTTGGCTGTCGTTTTTCCGGAGGTAGGTTTTATGGATTTGATCCTTTCACTTTATATTTTTTTGTGGGTTTTCAAGAACACCCCTTTTGGGTTTTAGACATATATTGTTCTTCAACTGTTTGTACTATTGAATTTGTGGGTTTTCGATGGTGCTTTTGCCTTCTCTTGTTTGAAGCTTTGTGTTGATTCTAGCTGCGATAATTATTGGGAAAGTGAGATTGTCTTGTAAAAGGAAACGGAAAAAATTAACAGTTTGGTTTGGGGGATGAAGTTTTTTGATAGTAGGATTTGGATTAAAGCCACAGTTTTGATATTTGTGATAGCTTTGCAGCTCTCAGGGCCATATTTCTGATACCCAAATACTGCATTTTTGTATTGTTCCTATAAACCTTGTTCTCCCTCGTGTGATCATCAAGATTGAGAAAGACCATAATAGCCGTAATTTGATTCGCGATCTAACTCCTCAATATTTTGATATAAAAAAAACGCTTCTGTCGCGATAAAGGCGGTGGGCAAAAGCCCCTGTCATGATAAATCCTGCAATATATTGGTGATGAGTATATAATGCAGCTTGAGTCATCTTTTAAGAAGAGCTTTTGGGATTATTTGGTTTGATGTTGGGATTCTCCAGCATGAATTTATAACATTGAAATTTTACTTTTTTTTTTTTGTTTTTATATTAAGTGGGTTTTTTTCAAGAAAACTCCGTGTAATCACGATTGCTGTACACGTAATTGTTTTATGGCTGTACTGCCGTTTCTTCTATTGTGACTTTTGTCTAGTTTGATTGAGCGAGATTTTGATAATGCTTTGTTTTTTGCCGTCCCTCTTTGTTGGAAGCTTATTGTAACTATAGGCTGCATTGTTAAGTGGAAAATGAGATTAGCATGTAATCAAAGAACAGTTGATTGGGGATGAAGACTTTTGTTCCTAGGGTACTTTTTCCGATTAAAGATGTGATTTTTATACTACTGATATAGCTAGGCAGCACAGGCTTGCATTTCTGATAACAAAAACTGTATTCTCATTGTTCTTATAACCCTTAGTTTCACTATGTTCACGAGCATTTGGTTAATTTGGTTAACTTTTGGGTTTTTTTTTTTTTCCAGCATGGTGCTCTGATCGAGCCATCCGGGTAATGGACTGGCTGTTTTTGCCTGCTGTCAGTTTGTATGAGTGATGTTCAGAATCAGTGGGCAAAAAGGCGTTCACGCTTTCAACTTATTCAATTGGAAAAGGCGTAGTACAACATCTCTAACCACTGGGCTTCTTAATGACGAGCCTCATGAAATCGAATTGTCCGATTACCACAAAGCGCCTAGTCACTGCAGTGAAAGCCCGTCTGGGTTTCTTGATGGAGAGATCTTAAATTCAGAGCCGATTGACGACTTGGATCTGTTCTTCGAGAGGGTTTACAACTATTACTGCGAGAAGGGTCTTTGGTGCATTATCATTAAGTGGGTGTTTGAGCTTCTAAGCTTGGCTTTCACAATATGCTTCTCTGGATTTTTTTTGCTTTATGTCGATTGGAATGGCCTTCGAAATGCGAAGTGTGGGATGGATGCCATCGAGTCGGGTATCAAACCTTGTGACCTGTCCAAGGAAGCTTTGCATGAGCACCCACTGACTCCTTTTACTCTCTCGAAGGCTATAATTCTAGGGTATTTGGGAATCTTTTCGATCTACTGGATTTTCTGCTTTCTGAGGTTCTTTGCACAATTGAAGGAGACTCTAAAGATCCGTCGATTTTACTACAGCAGGTATTGCTAGATGGTTTATTGGTATCTAATACGATTGAAGCCATATTGAAATTCCATAAAACGTAGTACCTTTTTGTAGCCCAATTTTTTGCGTAAGCCCAAGTTAGGGGTGTGTTGTTTATTAAAAAACTCAATTAATACTCAATCCATACTCAAAATCTAACTCAACTTTAATCCAACCCCACTATCTTCAATATTATCAATATAATTAAATAATACCAACCAATCATTCTTACACGTAAAATCAACTTTAATTCACTATTCATCCACACACATAATTTTAACCAACTACCATTTCATATCATCTCTCTCATACTTTTACATCAAATCAACTTTAATTACATTATTTTAATATAAATTCAAAATCTCACTAACAACTAACCATACTCTCTTTTTAAAAAATTAATCATGGCTAGCTCTTTTTGAGTGAATATATTTGTATCAAAGCACGCCCTAACTGATGGGGTGCCTTTGTGCAGTCTACATGTCACGGATAATGAAATCCAGACTATGCCATGGTCTTCGATACTTGAGAAAGTCGTCCACGTGCAGCATTCACAGAAGCTATGTGTGGTGAAGGATCTTTCTATTCACGATGTGGTGATGAGGTTGATGAGAAAAGAGAATTACTTGATTGGGATGCTCAACAAAGGGGTGCTTTCCTTCCCAATGTCTTGGTGGGTCCCGGGTGCTGGCACAACTATCAATGTCGGCTTAAATGCTGCACAGCATCGTCTGGTTCTGCCAAAGACCCTCGAGTGGACCTTGAATTGGTGCATACTGCAGAGCATGTTCGACAGGTAACTCGTCAACTTCCTTATGCTGCATAATATTCTAAGAAAGTTTATAGACAATGTTTTATTTATTTATTTATTTTTGTGTACTGAGGTCTGGGCTGTTTGTGGAAGTTACTTTTATAGAGGGATTGTATCATTTGATCTTAACCTGATGGAGAAGAAAAGTGTATGATAGTTGTTTGATTTCATAGTTTTCTTTCTGTTTCCACAGAAATTTCTGCATACGAAGGGATTTTGTTTCTGATCCTAATACATTGAAGAAAAGGCTTATGATAGTCGGCTTTGCACTGCTTCTTCTCTCCCCATTCCTTGTTATTTTCATGCTGGTATACCTCTTTTTGAGGCACGCCGAACAATTCTATAATCATCCGAGTACTGCATCATCTCGTAGATGGTCAAATCTCTCTAAATGGATGTTCAGGGAATTCAATGAGGTACTCCTCGAAACTTAACCCTGATTTAAGTGCCAAAGCCTCTCTGTCTCTTTCTCTCTCTCTCTCTGTTTCTGTGTGTGTGGAAACTGAAAAATGGCCAATGCCTATGGTAGGCTTACTCCAAGGAATCAAAGAATCTTTTTTGGATAAAAAATCCTTATTAAACTTGAAAGAACATTTTAGTAACTGTAAACTCTAGCTAAATATTTGTAAGTGCATTAGCCGGTTGTCCCATCTTCAACCTTTCTTTAATATATTAATTTTTAACCTCCTCCTCTCTTTGTGCCCATAGCTTCTTTACGATGAGGATTATTTCCCGTTGACTGTCATTTACTTTCTTAGGTTGACCATTTGTTCAAGCACCGGATGAACAGCAGCATAGCACACGCCTCGGATTATTTAAAACAGTTCCCTTCACCTATCTTATCTATTGTTGCAAAATTCATCTCGTTTGTTTCCGGGGGTTTTGCTGCTGTGCTCATAATCATCGCATTCCTCGAGGAGTCTCTTCTGGAAGGCCATGTAATTTTTCCAGATTCTAGCAGAATTTGTGTTTTGTGCCATTTCTTATTATGGGTTCTGTTTACCATTTGCAGATATTTGGTCGGAATTTATTCTGGTATGCGGCCGTTTTCGGGACTATAACGGCTATAAGCCGAGCTGCCATGATGGATGAGCTTCTGGTCCTCGATCCGCAAGGGGCCATGACCCTTGTTGTTCAACACACGCACTATATGCCGAAAAAATGGCGCGGGAAAGAGCACACTGAGACTGTTCGTCTCGAGTTTGAAACTCTTTTTCAGGTATTCAAACTACTTATGATTTTTGCTTGTTTGATGATTTTACATATACTACTGAATTTTAAAAAATATGTTGAAAAGACGCTTTCTTTTATTATTAGTTTTGTTTCAACTGTAATATATCAACTTAAATTTGATATTTAGTATTTACGGTAAAGTATTGTGTTCAATATTAGGATATATGAGGTTTATGAGGCAAGCTGCAAGTATATGTGTGCATTTAATAGTTTATTGAGTGAAAGACCAACACATGTGAACTTCATGGTGTGCAGTACACAGGGATGATGCTAATGGAGGAGATGGCCTCGATTTTTCTCACACCTTATTTACTTTTATTTGTTGTTCCTAAGGTTGGTTTGTTACACAGTTTGTTCTCTTTTACATTTATTTTCACCATAATAAAAGATTATTCCCTGAGAAAACTGTTCGATTTGATGTCGATCTCGCAGAGAGTAGATGACATCTTACAATTCATTATGGATTTCACTGTGGATGTTGAAGGTGTAGGTCATATTTGTAGGTATGCATTAAGCCACTATCTTCCGAAAGTTGTCCATTTTTTTTTAAATGCTTGTCAAAATCGGAGAGAACCCATTTATTGTCAATTTTGTAATCACGTCACTTTTTATTCCCGACAGTTTTAGCCTGTTCAATTTCAAGAATCATGGAAATCGGAAGTATGGATCAACATACAGTTCGCCTTGTGATCGGAGGAGTTCACAGGGGAAAATGGAGAAGTCGTTTTTGAGGTTCGTCGAAACTATCGTAATTCTTGATCGAACTTTTTTAAAGCTTGGAATAGTTTAGGCTATGTTTGGTACAACTAGCTTGTAGCTTATAAATGATTTTCGAGCGTAGCTTATAAGTGATTTTCGAGCTTAGACCTTATAGCTTATGACTTATAGCTGAAAAGGTTAGTTTATATAATAAAAGTATTTGGTAAAATTAGTTGATAAACTAGCTTAAATGAAAATTTCAACGAGTTTATTTGAAAAAGTACCCAAAGAAGGTTATGAGATAAGCTCGATCTTTTTAAAAAAGCTCGTCCTACCAAACTAAGCTTATTAGCATACATGAAGCTTAGACGCTAACCAAATAAACTATAAGCTAGCTAACTTATTTGGTTACCAAACATAGCCTTACTATACCCTCGAATTCTTATAAATAATCGCTTAGAAGCTTTATTTTACAATTCACTCAAAATGTGATGCAACATGTACAAGCTAAAAACATGTCAATGAGGTATTTCCAAGTTCCAACCGTACAGGCCTCAAGCATACGATTTGGAATTATCCCACAAAACTCGTGTCATCTTTTCCTAAAATTCTGTTCAAATAATATGTACGTGCAGCTTTCAGATTGCCTATCCTTCTTGGGAACCCAATCCCGACGGGAAACAATTCTTGAAGTCTCTAAAAAAATTCCGAGACCAAAAGCTGCCAGGTCATCATCGAACCCACAGCCCGAACTACCGAAACCTAGGGTCGACCGATCGGAACAGCTTCCTCTTCTCGAGAGAAATGAACCCTACGAGCAGCCCGCAAAATCTCCGCTCGTCAGAATCCACATGGCTGATAGAAGTTGAACACAAGAATTTCCCTTACATTTTGGATTGGTACTACACCTCTCAAAATCATGACAGAAAAGAAAAAGACGAGGAGAATCCGACAACACCACCCTCGGGAAATTACGAAAACGCCCCTAAGGACGAGTTTTGGACCCCCCCACCAAACCTGATCATCCGACACAACCCGAAATATGACGAGAACTGGGATGATGACGAGGACCCGTTCGAGGACCATCGCCACCTGGAAGCATCCACGTCAGCGCCGCTTTTCCAGGAGAGCGTCTTGCAGCATCACGAACCGGACGGCGCAGAGAAGCCCGCGAGGAGCCACTGGTGGGCCCGAACCCAGCTGCAAGGCCCGGGCCCACAAACGAGCTTCCTCGAGCCCCCGATTTTTTACCGGGAGGCCTCGCGCGAAATTTACGAGAACTTCTCGGACAGAAGCATGGAGGAGCAGGAATTGGAGTTAGGGAACTCGAGACTAGGCGGGACTTTCTACATGGACGATTTAGGCAGTGGGGATTTTAATCTTCCTTTCGATGATATTTATGGGGACCGGCTGGAAACCTTCGCCGGAGAAGAAACGGACCCGGCGAATCTCGTGTGATTGTTCTTCTTCCTTTTGGTTTTTGATCCCTCCCCAATATGAAATGTCTGCAAGGTTTGCTGCTGGACTTTTTTGTGTCCTTGGGAAAAAAAGTGAATAATAAAAATGGGATATCTGATTCTTTGTTGTATATATTTGTGTACATAATTAAATTCTGGAACCATTTTTCTCTTTAGAAGGTGAGGGGATTGTACTGTTGTTTTTCTTCTGCTCTAATATTATTCTGCAGACTGATGATCATTTGTCTTTGAAGTTTTAACTCTGTTTTAATCTCTGTTAGTGTGAAGCATTCTTGTTATGAGGTAGGTTTTTCTACCAAGGTTTACTAGTTTTTGTGAGCATTCTCATACTGACTACTGAGTATTGCTTGTGTATGTTTTCCAGCAAGAGTTGTGATTTTCTTGAAGTGCAGCCGTTTGATATCTCTCTATATATTAATTCAAAACGAGTTGAGCTTAGGTGAAAGATTTTCACGTTTCGGATGTTGACATGGCGAAAATCTATGCTTCGTGATGTTGTTTTTATATTATTTTTGCTCTAGAGCTAGGTTTGGTATTAGACATAAATAATTTTACACATATATTCATTAACTCAACACTCATGTTGTATATGAGTATTAGTATTAGTAGTTTTTATTTAAAAAAAATAAAAATTATTTGATTTGAGATGAAAATAATAAATTAACATCCGGAACATATTTTATTAGATCTATCAACCATTCCTGATTTAAGAATATTTTACCCAAAATAAAAACATATTAGCAGCGAAAATAATTATCAAGGGTTTTTCAAGGGTTTTTTACAGTTCAGAGGAAATAGGTAGATTTAAACCTCGCAGCTTCTTCACTGTGTTGAAGAAGAATCACAGGCTCCACTTCAAATCTGTCCGCCATGAGAAGAGCTTCCTCCAAGCTTCTCCCTCACCTCAAAAAACAACACAGCAAACACCCCAAAATCCCACCTTTGTCCGCCGATTTTTCCACCTCCTCCGAACACTCTCTGCCGCGCCACCCGAAATCCCAACAGAACAAACCATTCTCCGAAACGCAACCTCCGCTCTATCCCAACTTCGGATTTCATGGCTTCCGGCCCGGCCCGTCTCACAATTTCAGCACCCTCGCAGGCCCAATTGCCCAGAACGGGCCCCAGGTGCCGTCGAGGCAGCGGAAAGTCATGGAAAGAGCAGATCTCGAAGAGGCCTTCGAGTCCGCGGAGTCCATCGATGAAATGCTCGAGGCCTTCAAAGCCATGGAGACAGCTTTCGAAGAGAAGGATTTAGGTTTGGCCTGTCTGAAAATCGGTCTCAAGCTGGATAAAGACGGTGAGGATCCTGAAAAGGCTCTTTCATTTGCTCAAAGAGCACTTAGAATTTTCGATGACTGTAATGATAGCAATACCGACCGTGGCTCGAGTAATATGTTGTCTCTACCGATTGCTATGACTCTGCAGTTGTTGGGTTCTTCCAGCTTTAACCTCAAAAGGTTCAATGACAGTTTAGGCTATTTGATTAGGGCCAATAGGGTGTTGTCGAAGTGTGAGGCAGAAAGTTCTGTTTACAGGGACGAACAAATTATGCCTATTCTGCACGCGGTTCAGCTGGAGCTTTTCAACGTGAAGACAGCCATGGGCAGGAGAGAGGAAGCTATCGTTCATCTGAAAAAGTCGCTGGAGATTAAAGAAAGAACCCTCGATGAAGACAGTAAAGAGCTCGGTAAAGCCAATCGGGATATGGCCGAGGCTTATGTTGCCGTCTTGAATTTCAAAGAGGCATTGCCCTTTTGTCAGAAGGCTTTGGACATACACACAGAACATTTAGGACACAATTCGGTAGAAGTTGCCTATGATAGAAGACTACTCGGGATCATATACACCGGATTAGAGGATCACGAGAAGGCACTCGAGCAAAACCAGCTGTCAAGAAAGGTCCTGAAGAAGTGGGGACGCGACTCGGATTTGCTCCGAGCAGAAATCGATGCTGCCAATATGCAGATTGCTTTGGGCAGGCACGAAGAGGCCTTTAACACCTTGAAAGGTATTGTGCAGCAGACTGAAAAGGAAAGCGAGGATCGTGCTATGGTATTTGCGGCCATGGCGAAAGCCCTTTGTAATCAAGAGAACTTTCCGGATGCTAAAAAGTGCCTGGATATCTCGTGCGGGATTTACGAAAAGAAGATAAGAACTTCCCCTGATGTTGTGGCGGAAGCTTTTACTGAAATCTCGACGCTTTACGAGACCATGAACGAATTCGAGACTGCAATATCTCTGTTGAGGAAAACGCTAGCAATGCTCGAGAAGCTTCCTCAGGAGCAGCACTCGGTTGGGAGCGTGTTGGCTAGGATCGGTTGGCTGCTTTTGTTGACAGGGAAAGTCGAGCAGGCCGTCTCAGTTCTGGAAGACGCTGCTGAAAGATTGAAGGAGAGTTTCGGTTCGAACCATTATGGGGTGGGTTATGTGTATAATAATCTTGGGGCGGCTTATTTGGAGCTGGACAGGCCACAGTCAGCAGCACAGGTATTTGCATATGCGAAGGAGATTATGGATGTTGCGCTTGGACCACATCATGTGGACTCAATTGAAGCGTGTCAGAATCTCTCGAAAGCTTATGCGGCTATGGGAAGGTGAATGAAAATCTATAAGAAATAATTTGCACCTTGGATTGGGTCTGGTTTATTGCTTTGCCTAGATGGATTTATTTTCTTCTATGCTGAAAATTAGAGTGGATTAGTTGGTCTTAAAGTTGGTGGTTTTGATTTTCTTTCTATTTTTCATTTTAATTATTTTTTGTCTGGTTTTGAGTTACTCTCTAGGAAAAATTATCATGGTAAAATGATAAACCATAATTGTGAGATCATAGTGACTTTAATCTGAATATGTTGGTAGAATTTAAATATGTTGAGGCCAGTTTGCTGAATCTAAAGATGTCGATAGAATTTCTGTCTCAGTTCTAGAAAGAGAAATGAACTCGGGAAAAAGCTGTATTCTTTCTGGTGAAGTGAAGTAAGTTAATGCTTCAAAATTGGTTAATGGTCTTCATTAGATCCCAATCCGTATTCCTCCTGATGTTTAAGGAAGTTGATTGTAGAATCTTGTGAAGTGTACAATATATTCACCAATACTTTGTTAAAAGGGCCTTATATCCATCACTCAAATGTGATCACAAAGCCTTTCGTTATCTATATTGAAATTTAAAAAAAAAAAAAAAAAGATTACTAAACATTTTTTGTTCTTGTTATTAATTCTCCCCATTTTTTATATTCTTTCTGGAATGGTCATATGTAAATACTAAATATACCACCTGATTAACTCTGTCTTCGATTTGTCAGCTACCCACTAGCGATTAGCTTTCAAGAGGATGCAGTTGAAGGTTTGGAGAGACATGGACCAAGTGTACAAGATGAGCTCGATGAAGCTGTTCGAGTGCTGGGGCAACTAAAAGAGAAGGCTAGCGCCCAAGTTTCTGAAGCTCTTCTGAAAGATTTCCCTATACCCGAAGGCGATGAACATTTCGAGGCAAAGGATTCATCGGCTTTAGAAAGGTAATGCCATAAAACAAACTTGTTTTACAAGATGAAGAAAAAAAGGAGTTATGATAGGCATGTCTTTCTTCTTAAGCTGTGGAATTACTTGATTTAGTAATCTCTTTGTTTTTATTGTGGTAGAGAAATTATGGCCAATTTGGTTGGTTTTTTAAGGTGGCAGTTTTGATTTTTCTTTATTCTTGATTCTTCTTTTTTTTTTTTTTTTTTTTTTTTTTTTTTTCCTTTTGTTATTCTTGTGGTTTTTTGAGCCATTTGTAGGGAATTTTTGACATGAAAAATGTGAAGTCTTATTCTGAGAATCTTGGATTTAATAAATTACTATTTGTTGAACAATTTCAAACTGGGGCTATAGATGAGACTGGGAAAAAACCGAGATTATATTCTTGCCTACCGATATTGAAGCAAAATCCTTTAGTAGAAATTTTTGCGTCGATTTTAGAAAAGAGATATTGACTAGGACAGAAGCTTTATTCTTTTACGGTGAAGTGAGGTAAAATTAATGCTTCAAACATAACTATTGTCCTAATTCCCTCTCGATGTTTAGAATGTGGGTTTTTAGAATCTCATAAAATGTAGAAGAAAATCATCGACAAAAAATATATTCTTGTTTGTATGTTTGTTGAATCTCCTCATTTTTTGTCAGTAACGGTCCAAGTCCGCAAGACGAGCTCGTTGAAGCCATTCGACTGCTGGAGCATCTAAAAGAGAGAGAAGCTCGTATGAAAGCTTTCACTGCACCCGAAAAAGACGATGAATAATGAACCTTTCCTTGATAAGGATTCACCTTCTGGAAAGGCAGCTGTAAAAGAGGTAAAGCCATGAAGAAGCAAATTTTTTTTTATCAGAACATGAAGAAAGAAAATGAGTTTATGATACGGTGAACCTCAGGCTCTTAACGTTACTTTGGTTTAATAATATTCAGTCTTGAAGGTGCTTATGAAATTCGAAAAAGGCTAGTTTTGTGCTAGCTTTCTTCTATGCCTGCATGAATATGCTGCTAACTACTGAATAATGAAAGATTCTGGGTTTTTGGTTTACAACATAGCTATTTGCTGACTACTGAATAATGAAAGATTCTGGGTTTTTTGTTTACAACATAGCTATTTGCAGATAATGTTAACTTGAAT
>CACSLK010027833.1:11609266-11622635 GCA_902706635.1 Striga hermonthica
CCGGTTCTCGAACCCGGCACTGTTCATGCCGGTACCGGTACCGGGCCGGGCCGGGCCGGTACCGGGTCACGGGTCGGGCCACGGGCCGGGCCGCCCGTGGCCATGTCTAAAAGCAACGAATAATATGTCCAACTATACGTGAAAAGTGATAACTTAGAAAGAAAGAACCAATATTTATAATGTTCATTGCTATAAATTATAATAATAAACCAATAAGATGTCTATCGAAGAATGATGTAAATTATTACTTTATAAATAAATCAATTTATTATAATATATATTATTATAAATTATAATGATAAATCAATCGATGTCAAGTGTCATGTGAATTACTATATTAGAAATAAAATTCAAAATATCTATGATACACATTAGTAAAATATTGTAATAATTTTAATGTAATATTATAACTTTATAATAATAACCACTACATTATTTTAAATTAGTAAAATATTGTAATAATTTTAATGTAATATTATAACTTTATAATAATAACCACTACATTATTTTAAATTAAGTTCCGGTTTATAATATTTGCTACAATTTTTTAACTTTATCACCACTTATTTAGGGATTAAAAATAATATGTTGTAATAAGGTGTGAGTAAGAGTACACAAAGTGGCGAATATATTTTCGCGTATTATTTAGGCATCCACAACCCTTTAACACAAATATCATTCATTCAATCAAAAAAAGAAAGCATGCGTGAATAAATAATGATTTTAAAACAAAAAAGAAAAATAAAAAAAGCATGTTGAATAATGATTAAAAAAAACATGTAGGCGTTCAATGGATTGAACGAATAAGTGGGGCCCTCTTTTTAATGGATGATCGACATTCATGCTTAACGATGGGGCGTTTAAACGGCAAAAAAAGAACTCCGCGTTGCGGATGCCTTTATTGAATCTTTGAATATGTTAAATTCTAACAAATTTTTTTTTTTTAATTCTGAAAAAAAAGTCCAAATTAACAGTACAATGAATGAAAGAAATATATGAATCATATATTATACTATTATATATAAAAATATTATTAATATTCAAAATTAGTTTTATATTAGTTAATATTTCTCTATTTATTTAATTTATACGATTTATTATTACCAACACATCTTAATAATCAGATTATGATTGAAGCGTATGTCAACATATAATGAACCAATCCATATACGCCATAAATGACATGGTTTAGGCGTGGAAATTCTATTCGTCTATATTTTGAAATTTAATTAATTTTTATTTATTAGTAAATCTTATATATGAACAAAAACTATATATATATATATATACCGTAGATTTTAGAAATATTTTTAATAAAATCTTAGTATTAATTTCATATAAGTTATTGACACAAATGAAAAAAATATTATGAAAATTAGTTAAATATATTATCATCTATGGTTGTAAATATTAACTAATTAATTATGTTCACCGATCATAAGTTCTTAGAATATATAATAAGATAATTAGAATAACTCTGTTAGAATCATACTAACTTAACGAATAATTTAAAATAACAATAAAATTTTCTAAAATGTAGTAAACTTAACCATAAAAAAAAAAAAAGCAAATCTCCGTTGAATATATCACTTGTAATGATAATACTATTTGAAAATTAAAGGATTATATTTTACAACATATTTTAAGTTCTAACCATAATATTAATTTTTTTTCACAAATATTCACTTTTTATCTAAAAATATTTATAGAAAATAATATAATTTTTTATTCCAATTAATATGACGAATCAAGTTGGTGAATTAATCTCTGCCAACATTCTTTTTTCTTAAGCTTTATTTCGTTATATATAAAAATAAATTATTCTTTAGATTAATATGATTTAGTATTTAAAAGATAATGACCACACCCATTGAATAGTTTCACTAATGGTAAAAAATTAAAACTGAAATATATTAATTGTGATTTAGAATTTATTTGTATATTATTGACAACCATGCTTATTTTTTATTATTTTTTTATTTTGATTTATTTCTATAATAAAATTCTTGTTAAATTTATTTTTATTACAGAGTATGCTAATAAAGTATAAATTCTTATAATGCAAATTGAAAAAATCTTAATTATAGAATGTATTGAGATTTTAGCATTTGTTAAATCAAGTTTTTTAATTAGTATACAAAATTAAATTCTAAAAAACATGTGTGTATATTTTGTAAAATATTTATTACACTAAATTTTAAATTTATTTACATATTTTAAATTGATTATATAATAAATAATACCAATGTGCATTAAATATTTTTTATTACATAAAATAAAAAGAATAAGAAGACGTACACCTTCTAGAACTTTTATAAATAATAATGACATTATATGACAACAAAATTTATAATAAATAATAATTAACTATTATCTGGTGAACAATAATAAGTAAAAACTGTTATTTTTCTCTTATATCAAGGAATATATATATATATATATATATGCTAAAATCAAATTTATATTAATATAAACGTGTTAGTGAAATAATATACTAATTATTTTTACAAGCTAGCCATAACATGCTTAAATTAATGTTCTCGCTAAGTAAACAACGCTGATTAAAAGAGGTGAAAAATAAATTATAACTCTGTTGATTTTTAGACTTAATACTGATTAAAGATGTGAAAAATGGATGATAACTCTGTGGTTTTTAGATTTAAACTGTCAGAGCTTGTGAAAATACTTTATTTAATATTTTTATCCGTGCATTGGACGGGACACGTACTAGTTAGGACTGATTTATGAACGTGAATAACAACAAAGACCAAAAAAGAAAAAAAAAAAATCTACTACGTAACACCCAGTACAAAAATAGTTTAAAATTGTTCGGTTTAAATCACATCTTAATTATTTTCAGGAAAACTGAAATACTGACTATCTTCTAAGTTATAGCACGACAAAATCGATTATCACCCCTAAAACCTAACCTCTGAGCTATGTTTTAATAACTAGTTAGGCTACGCCGTGCATGCACGGCGGACTTAAATCCGGTTTAAAAATACACAGAAATCAATAGTAAAGTAAAAATTCTATGTGTTGTAAATCTTTAAAATTAGTAAAATACTATTTGCGACAAAAAGATAAAAAAGTACTAAGATAAAAGTACATCCAAAGTTGAGTTTTAGAAATTCTTAATCTATTATCGCGCACCCATCTGTAATCTCTTTATAGACTTAAAGTCACCTGATAATACAAGTAGGTATATCGGACTAATAATATTAGAAAGTCACCTTATAATATTAGAAAATCTGCACATTTCATCAATACATTTCCATATAGTGTACCAAACACTATATGGAAGAAAGAAAAAAGTAGGTATATCGGACTGATAATATTAGAAAGTCACCTTATAATATTAGAAAATCTGCACATTTCATCAATACATTTCCATAGTGTACCAAACACTATATGGAAGAAAGAAAAGGATATGGTGCGTAATTATATTTTTTAAACTGGATTACACGACATAGAATAATTTTTAATCGCATACACTTTTTTTTTTTTTGGCCTGGGGTCTCGATTGCCGTCGTTCAAAAACGTGAGAATCACCAGGTGGCGCCGAAGGGCATAGGGTGCCCGGTCGTAAGCCCTAGCCACCTGCTCGGCCATCTCGAATTAAACTCCCACAATTCCATTGTTCAACTCTCAAATCAGTATAAATAATGCCTTCCGTGCAGAAAAGGAGTGCTCTGCTAAGTTAATTTAGAGCATGTTTGGAAACAGCCATTTGGATATGCAAAAATCCATTTTAAGAATATAATTCATGTTCGATGGATAATTAAGATTGAACTTTCTGATTCCCAAAAAAACCCTTTTTAAAAGAAGAAATAGAGACTTCTGGAGAAGTTCATTTGTGATGTGCTCCCAAACAAGAACATAATATAGTACTATATTTCCCAGTAGGAGGCGACCGTATCTAGTTCAGCTAAATCCCGGAACCTGAGACGACAAATAAAATATAAATATATAAAATACAACAACCATCTTTAATTTTTCTAATGATTAAATTTCCAACAACACAGAACCACCAGTGCACGCCGAATCTGAAGTTCCAAAGCAAGAATATGCTTTAGATATGAAATGTACTTTTAGGATTGAATAAAGGCTATTCTAGACTTCTAGTTCAAGCAAGCTAACTTATTGTTACCATTTTTAAAGTTGGCAAAACTAAAGCATGTAGAGAAGTTTAGATTTGGAGAGCATCTGCTATAGAAGAAGCAAGGCTCAACACCTCAAATGGTGCTCTGTTTATGATAGCCTTCACAGTAACTGGGCACGAGTCAGTGATCCAAAAGTGGGTGAAAGCCTTCTCTGAACCTCACAATACACAATGAACGGCAATCACAATCGGTACTTAATAAAAAATAAATAAAGATTAAAGAAATGGAAACTACGAATAGTCATTAAAACAAGACATACCATCATTCTTGTGAAGAAAACGCTCCCATGACTTGTTCGGGAACACACCATGTGTGACATACGCACTCACCTTAGCGGCACCATGAGCTGCCAGTACTTTCTGACAAAACCAAAACAGGAACACATAGCGTCAAAACTTGCATTGATTGGCTGTTAGCTTTTATTAAATGCCAAATTCATTCGACAAATCATCCGGACGTAAGTATTGAAAATCTGCTTTACACACAACTCTATTGTTTGGTTTTGAATCCTTTTCACATGGAGTTCTTTACAAAGAGCTGCTACTAAGAAAATGTGATATTCAAATTTATTTTGCCAAATAATCTAGTAATATTCTATAATGTCATAATTGTTCAACAAAAATAAAAATACATAAGCTCATTCATTGAGAAACTCCACGAGTTCATAATCCATTGAAAATAAAAAAAGAGAAGGCAAGAAGCAAAACCTGACACTCGATTAAGGTGCCACCAGATTGCACCAAGTCATCAACGATAACAACGTGGCAGCCCGCAGGGTTACCCTCTTTTATTCTAACTATTCTCTTGTCTCCTTCCCGAACCTTGTTGCAGATGACCTACAACAGTCATTGCGATCCAGAAATTTCCCCAAAAATGAAAATTCAAAAGCAACATATAAAGAAAATTAATGCTATATATAACATAGAAAAATACAAACCATAGGAAAATGATCGAGCAGCTTGTGGAATCTTTTCCAAGCTCCATCATCAGGAAATGCAACAATGATCTATATAAATTTAGAAGTTAGCCTAATAAATTTGATGAGGATCTCATTTGTGAATAACATCGGGACCCCTTGAAGGACAACGATATATGTTTCATAGGATATGCGCAATCACCTTATCTAACTCTGGAAGTTGCTGAAGCCGTTGCTTCAACAGTGGGATTCCACTCTCAAACACAGGCAATACAGTATCACTGAAGTAAAATCTTTCCTGTAGAAATTAGCAGATGGAAAATACATTTCTTAAGGCATCATGGAAGTAAAATCTTCAACTTGTGAATAAAAACCATGAAACTTTAATAGAAACTGCATCATTTCTGAACTTCATTCAGCATCTACTCAAATACCAACCTTAAATCTACTAATATTGACCAAATGATCTTGTCAAGTTCCATGCGTACAAACATAAAAAAAAAAAAGACTATCAAGCTTTCAAAATGATTGTGTAAAGAGGATTTTCCAAAAGAACTTCATTCAGCATCTACTCAAATACCAAATGATTTTTTTTTTCACTGTTTCTCTTGGGTTTCATCTCTAGCCTACCTCAACTTGTTTGGGACTAAAAGGCTTTGTCGTCGTTGTTGTAATTTATGCACATGAAAACCCAATAAATCAGACAAAAGAAAAAAAGCAGGACAAAACATTGGGGATCAGATATTCAATCCACAACTTTGCAAATAATTCTTTATAAGGTCTAAATTGCATTCAACAAACATATATCTAACACTAGTAAACAGATCCACTTAAATTTCGAGCCAATGTTCTAGAGCTTCCGTTATTCACACATCACAGGACTCTGATTTGGTTCCCTATTCTGTTTAGATTCTTACAAACAGACGATAGATATTATCCCCATGTTTTAGGTCTATCAATCGCTCAGAGAAGGAAAATTTGTTAACTACAAATGTAATTCCTGGCTTGTTCCCAATTATAAAAAGAAGGAAAAAGCTTAAAACAATCCTGAGGTAATTTAAAATATTTACCATTACCCACATTGTTTGCATGGTTTTTTTAGCTTACCGCTAGGAAAAGACTAAAGACATTTTTCGCAAGGCCTGTTATTTTCGAACAAAACCAAGTGTGGGCTTTATCTCTATGATTATAGAAAAATGAAAATTTTCCTCATATGGATGAAATTCAATGTAATGTTTCACACCTAGGGTAACAAAGTTAGGATGCATTTCTTTAAATGTATCAAGAAACAAAGAGAATATATCAATAAACAAAGATACTTAACAAAAACATTTTGAAAACGAAAAGGCAATTAGTATGGATATGGGAATGTCACCTGCAAAGCATGTATGTCGTAGATAACTAAACTGGTAGGACCACCCCTGGAGATAGGAGTGTTGGACAGCATCCGAGCCAAGGTAAATGCAGTTGCAACATCACCTTCCTCTTCTATTCGTTCAAAGGAACCAGTTGGAAAAAAAGGCAGCACCACTGTAAATGAGGCACAAAACAGCATT
This sequence comes from Striga hermonthica, assembly GCA_902706635.1. Taxonomy (NCBI): domain Eukaryota; kingdom Viridiplantae; phylum Streptophyta; class Magnoliopsida; order Lamiales; family Orobanchaceae; genus Striga; species Striga hermonthica. The sequence goes on from CACSLK010027833.1 coordinate 11,615,902, forward strand.
GGGAGAGCATAAATGACTGAAAGCTGTTCGAAAATAACGGCTGTCGAGCTGAAAGATGCTAAAAATGCAACGTGTTGTCCTCGGATATCATGTGCATTTTTTATGAAAAGATTTGGAAACCCATCATCAAAACTCCTGTACAAAATCAAAAAGTTACAATTAAATAACAAATTGTGCATTATTAAACAAAATGTCAACATGCCAAAATAGCTGCTGGTTCTTAATACCAAGTCAATCTTAAAATAATCCTCAAAATAACCAAAGCCCACAAATGCATCAAGAGGGGAAAAAAAACGTTGAACACAATATACCACGCAAAGCTCTGCTACATCATCTTGGTGCACAATTACTAATTCCTTAAAGTCGGATCAAAGAACTGTCATAAGAAGTCTACTCTCAGTTTACTACTCTATACGTTTTACATGTTTCTGAAGGCAGGTACACAACCAATAAGAACAAATAAAAATAAAATTCACATGTCTGTACAATAAGGAAAATGTCTGAAATAAGAACATCAAATTTATCCTCAGCAATCAAAATTATCAGCCACATTCACCATAATAACAGAGCATATAGCACCCTAAATAAGTAGAGATCGAAAAAGCCTCATATTTGAAAAATAAAAAATGGTTAGTGAGCATAAAGGATCGATTATTCTTTTATTTTTTCAACGATTGGAGGTAGCCTGGTAGGGTTGGTTTACTGTACCTCCAGTTAATCGATTGTAGCTGGATGAGGTCTGAATGAGCTGCGACCTTGTGTGCCAAATCTTCAGCTTCCACACAGTGGAAAAGTAGCACTTGCTTCTTCTTTGGTCTCTCCATCTTCTCGTCACACTCCCAGACTCACTGCTATGGGTTTAAGAGTGCATATACATCATTTAACCACTTATGAAGCTGTCGCGGAATTAGAAAGGAAAACTTTCAATTTCTAGCCAAAATTACTAATTTTCCATTTCAAGTTTTATATTATATTTGATATTAAACAAAAATAATCAAAGATGTAGTTGTTGAAGTTTGCAAGATTACATTCTTAGATTTTATTTTTAAAAAGACTTGCTTTCTATTGGCAATTGGCCAGGTCGGGCCGGGTCGTTACGGACGTGGAGCTGACCCACACACCTGCCCCATGGACCCACCCTCGCCCATGACCCGCAACGGGCCCAAAAGGTCGGGCCCACAACCTGGCACGTTCTAGGCGGGCTGCCCTGCCCATGCCCCAAAAACCGCCAGAAAGTGAAAACTTTTGTAAAGGGATAGTGAAAAATTGTGTTTTTGCAAAAACACATGTTATCAACCTCTAAGAAGAAATAAAAAGAAAAAAAAAAATGCAGATTAGTGCTTGATAACCCACATGTGCGGTCTCCAAGATTGAAGGCAACATTTAGTTCTTTGAACAGTTAACAGTATAAATTCACACAAAAAAAATCACACAGTGAAAAAAACTAACTAGCAAATTTCCTACACAATTTACCAAAAAAAGCATTACATACTCTCTGTCTCTAACCTTTGCTAAATCACAAATTATTATGTTATACAATGACCACGAATAAAATTGCATATCTATTTTATCAAATATTATACTTTTCAGTTTTATATTTTAGATTATGATATTGAATATTCATACTTGTGAAGATAGCACAACTCATGCTAAGATCAAATCTACAACTCATGTTAATATACATTAATCTGTTAATGTATATTTTAAACACTTTTACTACAACTAATAAATAGTATATAGTTTTTAATCCATTAGAAACTAATATGTTAATAACATTGGTACTTTCACTTGCACTTTTAATTCAAGTACAAATATTATATGTAAATAATATGTTGAATACTTTCACTTGCATTGTTAATCCATTAGATACAAGGAATATTCAGTAGCTTATCAATTTGAACATAACAGAAGCAAAGAAAAAATAATAAAAAATAGATGTACTAAATCAAAATGTATGAACATTATACACCATTCTTGGTAAAAAAACAGCAAACTAATGCTTCAAGTTCATTCAAAATTAGATTGGCAGATACAAATAGAGACATGAACTTCTATTTATTTAAAAGTTCCCCCATCAACGAAAAATATGGATTTTGGCATTAGGCAATTAACCTTCCAAAAATCCAGATCAAATTCCAGAGTCAGTTATATATGAGCAGCCTGAAAGTTAACAAATCCAATTTCTGGTCAAAATTGCAAAAACTCCTAAAATTATCTTCTGTCATCAATCAATAACACATCAGAGATTCAATTGGTGGGTATACAAACCAAAAACCTCAACAAAGCAACCAAAGGAAGGAGTATGAAAGCTATACCTCTGTATGAGACTTTAAAAAATCCAGAAGCCGGCTATGGAAAACCTGCCTCGACCTCAAATTTCAGCTAAGAGATTGAGAGGTGCTCTTGCTTTCGATTGCTTCAGCACTGAATAAGAGAGGACGAAGCGGCGGCGTGAGGCTAGGTCGAGGCGGAGGTTAAGGCAAGGTCGAGGCGGAGGCGTCGAACTTTCCTCTCCGGCGGGGGCGGGAACTGGAGTTGAGACGAAGAAAGAGTGGACGGGGCTGAAAAACCCTATCAGTGTATGAGCACGACTCTCTTTGTTATTTTTACCAAAATGCCCTCATATTTTTTTGTCACGGATAATTACTTGTAATTATGTGTTTATCTATACTTATATTAAAAGCTATACTATTTACTAAATGTAGTATGTAGAATAGTCAACCCTAATTAATGATTTGCTATTTTTATCAAGCATTTGATTAATGCATCTAATATTTTTTGTATGCAAATCAAATTAGCATTTAATTAGTTCCTAAAATATTGGGTATGCAATATTAATTTAGGAATATCCATGTAATTCCTAAAATGTTGGTATGCAATACGTAAAAGAAGATTTTTTAATTTTTCTAAATATAAAATATTGCAACACGTAAAATTATTCAAGTTATTTTTTATTTTATTTTACATATAAAATCTAATCAATATTTAATGCATCCTACAAAATTGGATGGAAATAAAAAAGTACGTAAAATCTTTACTAAAATAAAAAAGGCTTTTATTTATTATCTAATTGTATGGAAATATGTTCTGATTTTATGGTACGTACTACAAATTGTGCACCCGTGTTCAGGAGGTACTTAACGAGCAAGCTCTGTGGAAATAACTCATTTAGTGCTTCTATCCCGTGCATACAGTATGTATTTGTATTACACATATTAGAAAATTGTGCACCCCGTGAATCGCACATACTCATAACTAATAAATGACCTTAAAATTGTGCACCCCGTGCATCACCCGTGTTCACATTTGGGCCTATTACATGTCATGTACTATATATCTCGTATATTTTTCTTTATTCATTTATATAATTATAAGACTCGATAAATAACTTTTGTGCACCCCGTGCATCGCACGGGATCTGTACTAGTTTTATAAATATGTCGTTTCGAAAAAAAAAAACCTAAAAATTATATGTGTTTTTCCCATTTCGGTCAAACCCGCTAAAATCATAGTTTTTAAACTCGGCCCGAGCGATTCTCGGGCAAGTCTCTGGATCGCCGGTTTAATCGTCTGGTCACTGGATCAATTGTTGCATCGGATGATTAATTTAAAAATTTTATATAGAGTATTTTGTCATATAAATATACATAAAAGTAACAAAATTAAATATTTTGTATATAAAATATGTACACTAAAGTGTTAATAATATATATTTAATGATAAATATTTACCATATAAATATATATACATAGTTTTCTTTTTCAAAAACAAAAAATATTTCAAAAAAAAAAAATTATATTGGGTCCGGGTCAATGGGGTTAACCCATTCGGGTCAATGAGCCGGGTCGAGTGGGTCAATATCGGGTTGGCCGAGTTTTGCCAGATCTTTTGTTGCCCGGTCCAATTAGCCCACTGGACCGGTTCCAGGTCGACCTGGTCGACCTGCCTGGCCGGTTTTAGTCTCAAAACTGGCTAAAACAACTTTTTGGCAAAAAGCTAAAAGACAAACGAGACCAATATCATTCAACACCCTCATCAGCATTGTAAAATGAAATATGTCCTTTGTGTGTTTGATAAACAAGTTACTGAGTTAGTTCGAGTTTGTTTAAGACTCGTTTAATTAATGAGTCAAACTAAAAAAACACAAAAGGGTCTTGTCAAGGGTCTTGTTTAAGACTCATTTGTTTAAGACTCGTTTAAAATCCCAGTTCGGATTTTAAATGGGCCGGTCAAGGGTCTTGTCTTTGTCGAGCTTGATCCGGCGGGCCGGGCTGGGCAGGGTCTGTGCCGACACGAAAAATACATTGCTTTTTAATTTATTTTTTTTTTAATTTTCTTATGTGGCTGGGTCCAGATCTAGGTCGGCCCTGGTTCGGCCCGCCGAGTCGTGGACCCAACAAGACCTTAGGTCAGTGCTGGTTCAGGGTCATCGAAACTCAATCCGGTGGTCGAGCGGGCGGGCCGAATCGTGACCCGACCGGGTTTTAGCCATATCTACTCGGGGCGTTTATAATTGTACCAATCATATATCAAATAACACAAATTCTTTTATGAAGGGATCTAACCGTTAAGTGAGTCTATAATAAAAATACAAGATAAAGTAAAATCGAACCACCAAAATACAAGTAATGTTGTTACTAGGCAGACAGTTTTTCTAGAGATTTACATATTTTTAAATTGAAATATTATTATACTCTAAAATAATATAACCAAAAGTATATTATTTCATAGTATGTATGAAGAGAGTTTGTGAACAAAAATACTCCTCTCTTGCCCAAACTAGTACAATACTCGTGTATTACACGGGTGCTTGCTAAATTTTTTTTTTCTTAAAATCTAAAATTAATGAGAAAAAGTAGTTTGAAAATTTAAATACCTTCTATAAGAATATATATATTATTATAAATTTATTATGACACTTTTTATTTGTGCAACTTACTTGTGTTTTATTAAACTATTTTTTTTAACTTACAATATATAACTACATTACATATAAATATTTCAATTGAGAAATAATTTTATTTTTTAATGAATTTTAATAAATATTATTATAAAGATAAATATTATTTATTTATTTCATATATACAATATGGATGTCAAATCAAAGATCATTAAAAGATGATTAATTTGATATATTATATATGTAAAACCGATAAGAAATACAAACAATATGGATGTCAAATCGAAGATCATCAAAAAATGATTAATTTGATATATTATATAATCGATAAAAAATACAAAAGTTATCAACTTTTAAAATACATTTATAATTCAATAGCTTATTGAATGAAACAAATTAAAATTAAGGGATATATTAGTCACTTAGTGCCTCACTATGTAAAATTACAAAGAATTAAAGCGTTATATTAGTAAAAGTGATATTAAAATACCTAAGTTAGCTAAATAATATTTATGGAATACCGGAACCTAGATTATTAATTATTAATATATCAATATTATTTATCCAAACCTAATTACGAAGCATGATTCTTCGCCAAATAGGATTCCGAAGCATTAGAAACCGGAGGATATGCTAAAATAAACATCATCTTCAAAACATGTCCACTTCCAATTCAACTCTCCGAACCTCGTTTCTGAAAAAGCACTTTCAAAACCTGTCAAAAAAGGCCAAAATGCATTAAACCCTCTCCTTGCGCTCTGCACACAGCTGCCAAATGTAGTGTCCTACCCTCAGTTAATCCATCTTCGTGTCCTATACTATACAGAGGTTAAAAAAACCATGTTTTCACTTTCCCTATTTGTACGAATAATGCCAAACCCTTCTCGTTTTCCGCCATTTTTATTCTCTCTTCACTGTCCGCCATTGTTATCTCTCTCCCAAGAAACCCCTTTTCATTTTTTATTGAGACCCAATATTTTCTCACAGACCAAACATGGAAAGATCCCACCTTTCAGCTATAAACCTCGAAACGGACCAAGAACTCACCAAAATCCACGAAAATAACTGCTTGATCGGAAAGATCCTTCACTACAAGCCGTTGGACGAAGCCCTTGTGAAATCCTTCGTGCGCGGCGAATGGAAGTGCGAAAATGGCCTCACCGTATCCCAAATCAGCCGCAATTTGTTCATGTTTGTCTTTCAGGACAACAAAGATCTGGCCAATGTCTTAAACAACCGACCTTGGACTATCATGGGCGGTCTTTTGATGCTGTCTGCTTGCCCTCCGGGCGGCTCCCCGCTCGAGCTCAGTTTCTCTCGGTCCCTCTTTTGGGTTCAGGCCCACGGGCTCCCGGCGGACTGCTTGACGGCTCAAATCGGGCGGAGTATCGGCCAACTTATCAAACAGTTCGTGTTCACAGATTGTGATGTTGTGTGTAGTGGGAAGCTACCTTCCCGGAATTTTCTGAGGTTGAGAGTTGTGTTGGATGTCTTGAAGCCATTGGCAACCGGGTTTTGGCTCGAAAGGGCCGGGTCGCATCCTATATGGGTCGATTTCAAGTATGAGAAGCTGGGTGTTTTTTGTTATCAATGTGGGCTGATTGGCAATAGCTTTAGGACCTGCAGGTATCCCTCGGGGGATTTTAAGTACGGGCCTTGGTTGCGTGCCGATTCATGGGGTCATGGGCCGAGGTTTAATCGCGAGTCGAGAATTTCGGCTGTTGATAGAAATGCGAGTGCTACTTTACTTGCGGTGCCGAAAGTAGCCTTAAATCTTGGTGTATGGCTCTGTAGTCTGTACTTGTCCTGTTCTGTTTTTTTTTTTTTTTTTTTT
>CACSLK010027833.1:11622652-11638513 GCA_902706635.1 Striga hermonthica
TTTTTCTTTATGATGATAACTGAAGTTGCTTGCTTCCATGTTTTCAGTTGTTTGATGGTGTGATGATTTATTTTATTTTTTTGTTTAGGTCATGAAGGATTTAGCTCCTGAAGAGGCATATGTAACTGCTAATGTAAGCATGGATTGTGAGGAAAGACCCCATAAAGCTGAGAGTGTCCATAGAAGGTATTAGTGTTACTTTGACTGCAAATATGTGCATATATACTGTTTCATAGCTGACATTGTTACGAAAACTACCCGGTCNTTTAGCTTAATTATATATATCGATCTTTTTATCTTTTTTCGTGTGCGCTCATGATGTTACGAAATGAAGAAGAGAAGGAAAAACAGCATTCACTAACACATAAAACACATAATAAACAAACACATAATTGCACATCATTGATTTGTTTCATTTGAGTATCATCTTAACCTTCCTTTTTGTCTTTTCATCTTAATTTTGTACTTTCCCCAACAGAAAACTTTGGCAAAGGTTGTTTTTTAACAGCATAGACTCGGTTATCATGTTAGTAAACTGCATGGCCATCTTTTCACGCATAAAGATTGTCAATGAAAGCAAAGAGAATTGGACTTTGCTCGTGTTGATAGCAGCTTATCTTCTCCATCTGTGGCGTAAGCTTGTTCGCGCAAGACGCGAACCGAAATTCATCAGAGGGCTTGCCGAAATCTTGGTTTCAATCCTGTTCCTCATCATTCTACTTTCCTTCTGATTATTGTCTGAAAATCATTCTGTCAAAGCATTTTATGAGCATATGACTGATCGAAATCCTAAAATGCAAATGTGAAGTGATGCTTTGTCTGTTGGCTGTGTTTCCTCACAATCAGAGTAAAAATTTGAAATTGAAATGATATCTTAATAGCAATCTAAAAGCTAGTGGTTTTAATTTATTTATATAATAATTATTGTTTCGTAAAAAAAGCAAAAAGAGAAATTACATAGATAGCCTAGTGACTGAAAAACAAGACAAACAAACAACGGGACCAGTTATGTTTTGAGTATGAATTGCGTTTCAATTCCGTATGTAGAATCTTGTTATGGTTGAATATGTGATGCGGTAAGAGTCGTTAGGTTCGATTTGTGGCATAGAAATTACTTTCTCCTTTAAGAAAAAACTGGTAGAAACTTGTGTAATTGTCTCCCTCGTCTATATGTGATGGATACATGTTGATATGTTTACCAACTGTTGAACTGATGCATATATACAGATGCTCATATAAGTGAAAGTTCACATGCTTTTGACGCGTGATTGGTGGTAGATTAATGCGTTTACGTTGAGTAGGTAGAGAATACATGACTTTGCCCATAACAATTGTCATTCCAACTAACAGGGATTGACTCAAGTGGTAAGCAATTTGATGTCGCTTAAATAAGGTCTCGAGTTCGAGTCTTTGTGGATACAAAAAACTCTTGTTGGGAGACTCACCCACCACTGCCAAGTGTGCAACACGGGTCGACCAACGGATTAGTCGGGGCATAGCTCTAGATACCGTAACTGACTAAAAAAAAAACAATTGTCATTCCACAACGGAAAACTTCAAAATAAGATAACCTCTACCAACAAATATATTAATCAATCCACTTCATTTTTATTTCATAACCATAGATTCATTAAAAACTAAAGCCAATGCATTTCAAAACCATAGATTCATTAAAAACTAAAGCCCATGCACAACTGAAGGCTAACTAGCCTTACAAGAACAACAACTCCTCACAAAGAACTACACAAGTGTGATCTAGACTAAATGATACAAAACAACAGATGAAAAGTCCTTTTTAAATAAGACTCTTAAATTATATTCCTGACTTGTCTAACAGGACAAGATCTCTTACTTAAGATTAAATAATAATATTAAATTTCTAACTTATTCTCCAAACTACCTATTAAATAATAATAATAATAATAATAATAATAATAATAATAATAATAATAATATATACTAGTCTACACCATTCACCCCTGGTTCAGAAGGCTTCCTCCTCGAAGTCGATGCGCTACTGTGGCTAGCGTGTCGAATCCATGGTAGTAAACCCCCAATCGCGTCAAGGACAATAATCGCCAGCGAAGGCTGCCTCCTAGCGCCAGTCATTGTCGCTGCGTTGATCGTCGCCGTCCGCGAAGACCGGGCTCTGTCGTCGCATATCACGGGCGTCTTACGCAATGAAGGGCTTAGCCTCAACGTGCGGAGGTTGATAATCGCCGAAAGGTCCACCTCCGATATTCTCTACTCACTGTCTTCATCACGGGATGGTGGTTGTGGAGATCTCTGGCGGGGCACCCCGCTTGACCACGGCTTCCACGTCCTCCGCGAACTTCCCCGCGCAATCCCCGGTTGCCGGCGTCACGTTTCATCTGCAAATCCTTAACCATGTTGTTGATCCTAAGAAGCACTTCTTTGATCACCATCGAAAAATTCTCAACCCGACAATCTAGTAGATTGATCTGGCGGCCGAAGCCCATGGCTTGTCGATCTGAATACTCAATGGTGGCGCCACGCCCCTCGATGTCGTCCTTCAGCGTTATCTTGAATCGTGTTGAATTCTGATACCAACTGATGTAGGGACAACGTACGAGTGAGACAATATCAATGAGATCGCAATCTCAAGAACACATAAACACGATATCAATTTTGGTTTCATTTTCAATGAGATCGCAATCTCATTTAATAAGACAAGTTACCAATTAAATAATATAATAATAATAGATTTGTCTTGCCTCAGAAAATTCTAAATAACCCAGATGTTTATGTCATTCTACAACCACCAAAGAATGTATGTTATTAATTGAAAGCGATATAAAAGTATGGGTCCATCGAGCAAACTTTGGAAACTTGCAAAAATATAAAAGTCGTGCCTTAACAGACCGAATTTGAAAACTTTTGTTTATAAGTGGCAATTGAAGATAGACATCGTGAATTGTTTTACTTATTTGTCTATATATACATTTCATTCAAAATTTCTCCACAACTTAGGTGGGATGATTTAGTTATGAAGAGTTCAACTATACAATCCGTACTACATATATATTTTTTTTATCATTAGATCAACACACACGTGAAACGTCTGTAATCCAACGATAAAAAAAAAATAATAATAATAAATTCAAAAATTTTCCTTGGATTACAATGTAGAAGAATTTCAGCCGAATATTCTGCCCAAGGAGATATGTGCACCACAAAATTGCACATTATAATATTATATCAACAATGATATTTAGTTAATATTACACAAAAGAAATTACATTAATTACATTATGTAACAATATTATTATGCATTTACTTAAATATCCACAAATTCCAATTAGTGGCAAAAAATAAAATAAAAATTAAAGGGTCAAAATAGAGAAAAAGGAGGGGAAATTTGACTGGTCGAAGCGAAATGGAAGGGAATATACCGGCAAACATGCCAAATGGCCGCACCATATAAAAACCCGCCAACCGACAAAAACACTCCCAAATAAGACAAAGCCTCCGATCATTATTACAATCAGAGTTTAACTTTGTTTTCTCTCTCTCTCTCTAATTTTCTCCTTAATTCCTCGTCTGCGTGAGAAGTTCACCAGGTTGGTATTCTAATCTATTCAAATATCTGTATTTTTTTTTTGGTTGGTTAAATGATAATTTTAATTATAGTGAAATGCTACGTCCCGTTACAGAACTATTTCGTCGGATTTATAACCGTTAGATCATTATGTAACCGTCAGAGATAGTTGATCTTACGGTTACAAATCCCGACAGAATGATTCGTGACGGGACCGTAGCATCACCCTTTAATTATGTCAGGAACATGTTAGCCTATACTAGTTTTTTCTCTGTTCTTTTCTTGTTTACATTTAATGTTAGGGAAGTTACATCCTATAAGTGAGGAGAAAATGTTTTAATGTTGGATCATCATGCACACATCCACATGTGTTTGTGTGTGTGTTGATCAAACGATAATTAGTTATCCTCACATGTAGGTCGTACGTTTTTTGTTATATAGATTCGATCATTTAATCACGGGAACGATGAATGTTACTAGTAAAAGTTGAAAAAGAATTTCGTAATGCTCTAATAAAAAATATATAAGGTGTTTTATCATTGAATTATACGTACATTTACATAGATAATTGTTTATTTAAGGATAAAAAACTCGTTGAGTGACTCACATGTAAATTTTATATAATTTTTATTATGGGATGATGCAATTAATATAAATGTAGCAGTTATGCAATTGATTAGATTATAGATATTAGATACTTATATTGATATGTATCAGTTATGAGATCAATTAGCAAAACCTTTACACTTCTTCAAGGTAAATAAAATTAACTTATTAATTGACCGTGTAGAAACAAATTGATACACTATAATTGGGTCAATTTTTATTTTACCCTTTTTAATTTACCATAAAATTATTAACAAATGGAAACCCACAACTCTAAAATTCTCCTGCAGACAGAGAGAGGCGGCAGCGTAAGGTCGGAAAAAGGAAAAAGAAAAAATGGCCTCCGCCGCCGCCGCCGACAAATCCACCAACCTGAAAGTCCTAACCGCCTTGGACTCCGCCAAGACCCAATGGTACCACTTCACCGCCATCATCATCTCCGGCATGGGATTCTTCACCGACGCTTACGACCTCTTCTGCATCTCCCTCGTCACCAAAATGCTCGGCCGCATTTACTACCACGTACCGGGCTCCCCCAAACCCGGCTCCCTTCCCCCCAACGTCTCCGCCGCCGTCAACGGTGTCGCCCTCGTTGGAACCCTCGCCGGCCAGCTCTTCTTCGGCTGGCTCGGCGACAAACTCGGCCGGAAAAAAGTTTACGGCGCTACCCTTGCCGTAATGTGTGCTTGCTCAATCGCCTCCGGCCTTTCCTTCGGCTCCACACCCAAATCCGTCATGTCCACTCTCTGCTTCTTCCGATTTTGGCTCGGGTTCGGAATCGGCGGCGATTACCCGCTCTCCGCCACGATCATGTCCGAATACGCCAACAAGAAAACCCGCGGCGCGTTCATAGCTGCCGTTTTCGCGATGCAAGGGTTCGGGATTCTCGCCGGGGGTGTTTTCGGAATGGTAATGTCGGCCGCGTTCGAGTCGAGGTACCCGTCACCGGCTTACGAGGTCGACCCCATTCGGTCGACCCCTCCGGAGGCGGACTACGTGTGGAGGATCATATTAATGGCGGGAGCTGTTCCGGCGCTCTGCACGTTCTACTCGAGGATGAAGATGCCCGAGACCGCTCGGTACACGGCGCTCGTGGCCAAGGACGCGAAGCAAGCAGCTTCTGACATGTCGAAGGTGCTCAACATGGATATCGAAGCTGAGCAAGCTAAGGTGGAGAAGATCGAGAGGAAATCGGCGTACGGGCTTTTTTCCCAGGAGTTTCTAAAGAGGCACGGGCTTCATCTTCTGGGGACTACGAGCACGTGGTTCCTGCTCGACATCGCTTTCTACAGCCAGAATCTGTTTCAGAAGGATATATTCAGGTAATAATTCTTGTAAACAACGTTATTGTTTTGTAAGAGATGAAATATAGTCACTTCCACGATTATGAAAGCATACAATACTACAAATGACATAGACTCTACAAATGGTTTCTATGGAATCCGACACTCCAGAAATGGCTTCTAGACAATCCATAAACCATTTCTGGAGTCCAGATTCCATAGAAACGATTTTTGATAGTAAAGGTAATTATGTCATTTCACAGTGCAGAATGACTATATTTCATCATTGAAATCAACATTGTGGCTATATTACGTTTTGGAAAGTGAAAACGGCTAAAAGAAATGTGATTGCATATATTATATATATATTCAGTGCCATAGGGTGGATTCCCAAGGCGAAGACGATGAGTGCGATTCGAGAGGTTTTCACGATTGCCCGGGCACAGACATTAATCGCGCTCTGTAGTACGGTCCCGGGGTACTGGTTCACGGTGGCCTTGATAGACGTGATCGGGAGGTTTGCGATTCAACTCATTGGATTCTTCTTCATGACCGTGTTCATGTTTGCGTTGGCATTCCCATATAATCACTGGACGAAGCCCGATAACCGGATTGGGTTCGTGGTTATGTACTCATTGACTTTCTTCTTCGCCAATTTCGGGCCCAACGCAACGACTTTTGTGGTCCCGGCCGAGATATTCCCAGCTCGGCTCCGGTCGACTTGCCACGGAATATCGGCCGCGGCAGGGAAGCTCGGGGCAATTGTTGGAGCTTTCGGGTTTTTGTACCTGGCGCAGAATCAGGACCCGGCTAAGGCGGATCCGGGTTACCCTGCTGGAATCGGGGTGAAGAACTCGTTGATATTGTTGGGTGTGGTTAATCTTTTGGGGCTTTTGTTTACTTTCTTGGTGCCGGAGTCGAAGGGGAAGTCGCTGGAGGAGATGTCGGGAGAAAACGAGGAAAACAACGACGAGGGCGAGGGAGAAACGAGTCGAAACTGATCATCAACTGTTTTTTTTTTTTGGGGGGGATTTTTTCCCTTTTGTTTTTCATTTTGTGTTCTTGTTTGTTCATTAGGTTTTGTGGAGAAATAAACAATGTTTTAATTTGTTTTTGCTTTTTCTTTGTTTGGTTTTGTGTTTGTTGAGGTTAGGTTTTCAGGTAGACTGGTTTTCTGATTTGATCTAATTGATATGAAGAGTTTCACTGTGTCTTGAATAATTTGGTACTAGATTTTAGTGAATGGTATTTTTATTTTTATTTTTTTTTAGATGTAATGCTTTTTTATTTGTGTGTGTTGGGCGTTTAGGATTTGGTTTTGTTATGTGGCATTACGGGACATTAAGTTTGGTAAAACTAGCTTACCAGAATTTACAAAAACTCAAAACTGTGAAACAAATCATAACATTTACTGCTCTCCTACCCACGGTGGACATATGTTAATATGCTCACCGTTTATGTGGCATGCACATGTTAACATGCCCACCGTAAACGGTGGGCATCACCATTGTGTGCATGCCACATAACCGGTGAACATATGAACATGTGCCCACCGTGAATAGGTGAGCATCAATGAACATTTACTACGTTTACAGTTTATACTTAAATTTTTAGCTTGAGCTCCTTGAGGTGAATGACATTTAATGTTCGACAATATTTAATTCACTTTCTAATGACTAGCATCATGTTAAATGTGATGAATCATTAATTTACTTTTTATTGGATTTAATCTTTTATTGCTCTTGTATTATGAAATATAATTGGTCCAATTTTAATTGATCAATCTATACAAATAATTTCCTATTAAATTGATGCATTCGATGTATTAGTTTAATTCAACTTTTTTATTTTTTAATATTATTCCAATATGAATTAGAGGTACTCATTAATTGACATGTTTCATAAGATCAGAGAGATGCTACGGTCCTGTTACGGAACCATTTCGTTGGGGATTTTAACCGTCGTTGGGGATTTTAACCGTTAGATCAGCTATCCCTGGCGGTTACATGATGGTTACAAACTCCAACGAAATAGTTCCATAACGTGACCATAACATTTCTTAGAGATGCTCTAACAAAGTTTTCGCTACTGCCAGATACATTTCTCCTATCGGCAATACAATAACTCAAGGAAGTGGCGGGGCAAAGTTGCCAATTCGCTGTTGTCCCGTCGAGACCAATCGAAACGTCGTCGTACGCATACCCTTCTCCACAGTTCTTGATCGCAAGAAGCGAAGCAAAAACGAGGAGAAAGCCCGCAGAAAAACACAAAATCCATCACAGCCCATAAACCTTGAATCTTTGTTCCCTATAATGGATTCCGAAGGTATACCTATCTTTAACTACACATCTCATAGTTTTTTTCCCCATTTTTTTAATTGATTTTTCTGATATTTATTTATTTATTTATTTATTTTGGTAATATTGTTGACAAATTTGTTTAGGGCAACGAGTTTCTTCGAACCCATCGGCAATGCTGGCGACCCTTTTATGCAAAAGGGCTAAGCTGCACGAAGACCTCCGGATTATAGAAAAACAGGTGGAAAAAAATGGTCTTTTTTTTTTTCCTTTTGTTAAGGTTTTTGTTTTACATTTGTTGAAGTGTACAATGTAATGTTTGTTAAACGAACTTTTGTTCTTGGAATAGGTGTATGATATGGAGACGAGTTATTTGCAGGATCCAAGCCAATGTGGCAATGTCTTGAAAGGTTTTGAAGGGTTTTTGTCATCCTCCAAGAACACTACTCTGTAAGTAGTTTTATTTTTTATTTTTTTATTTTTTTTATTTTTTTTCTTTTGGTGTTGTTTATACTTTAGTAAAATGCTAAGGTCCCGTTACGATATGGTTCAGTCAGTGTTTTTCACCATTAGATACATGTAGATTATGTTGGGTAGATAATCTACGGTAACAAGCACTGATAGAATCATTCCGTTAATGAGACTGTAGTTGTTCCCTACACTTTAAAACTTCATTTGTTCTTATGGATATTTTAGTTATCCGTAACACAAAAACTCGAATTACGGCATGAAAATCATGAAATAAGATTTTTAGTTAAATTTGGACTTCTTATCGTATACATATGACCAAGTAAAACAGCTAACTCAAAAACATGATTAGTGAAACAAGAATACAATATGATAGCATGATTTTGCACCCATTTATAAACCGGCTATTAAGATGTGAAATTTTTATGCTAACATAGACCACAATGCATTCCTAGGATTGGTATACTGAATTCGTTTCTACTTGTTACCTTTGGCATTGTCTTGTTTTGAAATTCTAAGAATGTTGTTTTGTTTCTTTATCCTCTGTTATATGATCCAAGATTGTCATTTTCTTGTTTTTCATGTGCAGCTTGAAACGATCCAGGAAGTTTCAACCTGAAGACAGACTCTTCTCATTATCTTCTGTCACATCCCCTGCTGTAAGATTTTTCTTACTTCACACATAACATGACATTATAATTTTTTAAATATCATTCAAGTTGATATATTTGGTTTATGGTGTGTGATACATGAATTTTACCAACTTGACTTAGGTTTTTATCGCAAGCCTAATCATGCCCGATTTGTTTTGACATTTTTGTGATGACAATCTTGCATGTCGTAATGTGGCTGTCGAATGAGAAAATGACCGTTGAAACTTCAAGAATGTTTGTTCTTTCAACCTTATAACTGTTGGTTAACTCGAAAATGATAGTTGCAAGCTTATGCTCTGGCCACAATGAACATATTGCAGCTCGAATTTGAGAATTATAATATTTTACATAACGTCCTTGTGTTACATTACACTCACTGCAATTTTCTTACATGTGCGTGAAACTTTAATGTTTTCAACTTGAAATTTGGAACATTTTATGATGTTCTTGATAGTTTTAGCTGTCTGGTGGTATTTGATTTTATCGTATGTATTAGGCTGAAGAAGTTGCAAGAGATGGTGGTGTCTCTGCAAACGGACCGTAAGCATTTAACTTTTTCTTTTTTCTTTTCTATATATGTATAAAAAAAAATCCTTGCTACTAAGCTTGCCCTGTATTATTCACAGTCACATAAGATAATTACATAAATTATCTGAGATTTACTCAAAATTAGAAACAAATTCTATGTAAATCACACGAACACTCGCACATTTAAAAGATACTGAGGAAATCCTGTTATTTCTGCAAATCCATCTAATTTTTTAGCGTGTGTTGCGTATTTGTATTACGAATTGTCAACATTTTTCCAGTGGAAAACCGAGGAAAGGTAGAGTGCCGAAGGACGCAAAGAGAAGGCAGTCTAGCGAAGCTGATTTCGACTACGAAGAGGATCCTGATTTGATGTAGTGGCACTCATGAATGCCCTACTCGACTTTCTGAATTTGAGCTACCATTTTCTGTTCTTTTTTTTAAAAAAAAAAAAATTACTATTATCCAGATGTATGAAGCAGTGTATAGGGTCACTTGAAGCTCACATGTTTATATGGAAATTTATCAGTGTATCATAGTTATGGATCTAAATTCTAATTGCTCTACTCAGAAGAAGTTTATGCTTGCTTGTTCGTGTTTTTCACTGTTCATTATCTTTCGAGTTTACACTTTATCACATGTCAATTAAAAAGGGCCCTTCGACATTGAAGGAGACAAGTGGTTACACGTCTTTTGAGGGATGGGATGTTTACCCGGTTGATGGACGACAACCATTTTTGCATTCGAATATAAGACAACAAGAAAGAAGCTCCCTTGGCCGGCGTGCGAATCGGTACTCCAACTATAGAGAGAGTGTCGATATGATTTTGGAGTAATCGGTTCTCAGTAGTGATAAGTACGCAAGTCTTCAGAAGCTCCCTTGGTCGGTTTGCAAACGGTACTCGAACTATGCAGAGAGAGTGTCGATATATATGATTTCGAAGTAATCGTTTCTCAGTACAGATAACTAATGTAAGCAATGTATTCTAATAACCCGGTCTTAATTGGAAAAACGTTATTTCTACGTACCTTTCCGACGTAAAAGATGAGATATTACGATGTATAGATATAGAGATTGTTGATTATGAAGCATATATGAGACTTAGAAAATAACACTATTTTTTTTATTTGATATCAAAACTTATATATACTATAATATCTACTATATTAGCAATACTGTCGATATTCTAATTGGACCGATTATATAACAATAGCTAGACCGGCATGACTACCAATGCGGTATATCTCCCGGTATTTAAAACAACTTTATTTCCTTTCCATTTATATAGTCCTAAAGTAAACATTACAAATAACAATTTACCAACCACCCCACCTCAAAAAAATAAAAGTCACCTTAATGTGTTTTGGTAAGCATCATAAACTAGCTTATACATTATTTTATTAGCTTATAAGCTTCTTATATGCAAATAAGATTTGGTTTGATAAAAACGAGCATGTTTAAAAAGTTCGTGTTCATTTCATAAATTTATCTAGATAACTTTCCAAATAAGTCCGTTTAAATTTTTATTTCAACTGACTGATCACTAATTTATCAAACACTCTATCATATAGTTTTTCAGTCATACGTCATAAGTTACCAGTTACAAATTCGAAATCCAGCTATCAACTATTAACTGACTTAATAGTTATCAACTAACTGATTAGCTAAGTTTACCAAACATAACTTTAATTTTCTCTCTCTTTTTTTTTTTTGATCGGTAAATAAATTTTATAGATCAAAATTGATTTTACATCGACCGTCTCGCGGCACACAAGAGCAAAGTGGGTAACCACAAACCGGTTCCTCACTCGCTAATCAAAATGATGAGCTGCAAACCACAGCTCGGTTGCTCAACTCAAAGTAAAGTGGAACCGAAAATAAAATCATCGTGGGATGCGGAAGCTATTTTCAAGGGTTTTTCTCTCCATGTCGGCAAGGACATTCGGGTACAAAGCGAAAATACTCCGGTAGACGTGGGTTTGAATTTTTCGGATAATGAGCTCCGGAGATTGTACCTCATTCTCGAAAATCTTCCTATTCCGAGCATTCCAAAGGAAGTACACCGTGGATGCGAGCTCCGCTTTTATTGCTTTTGTTCTCCAACTGGAGCCTTGGGATTCTTTCTTAATCCACTCCAATGCACTCTTTAGTATAGAGAGTTGTCTCTTCAATCCTAGCCATTGTCGGATGTCTAGCCAAACTTGAGCTGAAAGGGGGCAAGCGAAAAAGAGATGATCGTCAATCCTAACCTTAATTTTCTCACTACCACTAGAGTGGAGACTTGTACCTCACGCTTGTCGACTTGTACCTCACCATTCCACCTCCACAAATCGCCACATAAACCCCAGCCACAGACAACCTCAGGCCAAGTGTTGACCACCATGCAAAACATGTTGCAATCCCACCCGCCACGTACGCACTCCCATGCAAACAACACATATTTTTCTTAATTTCTCCGCTTAAAAAAAAAAATTAAAAAATAAAATAAAAAAGCCCCCAGGTGTCACGTGACCAGCAACCCCTCCCATGCAAATAAATACACCTTTTCCCCTCTATAAATAAAAACCTCAATTTCCCCACCAAAAAACCACCCCATTGAAAAATACCCCAAAAAAAACCAAAAAAAAAAAAATGGCCCATAAATTCCTCGCTTCCCTTCTCCTCTCCCTCCTGGCCGTCTCTTCCGCCGTGGCCGAGAGAGGCTCCTCCCCCCGCCTCACCAGCCAGCAGCAGTGCCGTTTCCAGCGGCTGACCGCCGCCCAGCCGTCCCGCAGAATCCAGTCCGAGGGCGGCTTAACCGAGCTCTGGGAAGAGCGCGAGGACCAGTTCCAGTGTGCCGGCGTTGTTGCCATGAGGAACACATTAAAGTCCCATGGACTCTCACTTCCAAATTACCATCCTACCCCCCGCCTCGTCTTCATCCAGAGAGGTACCTAACCTACCTATAACCTACCCAACTACGTCCAAATCAATTCACAATGCACGTATCAATGTACTATATTAATTTGAAATGTATTGTTACCATTTTCCTTCTTTTATTTTTTTTGCAGGACAAGGGTACATAAGCATCATGTTCCCCGGTTGTGCCGAGACTTACCACGCGCACAAGACCCAGCAAACGCGCGAGTCCACCGAGGAATGGGAGCGCAAACAAAAGGGAAGCGTAAGGGATTTGCACCAGAAGGTCCACCGAATCCGACAAGGAGACATTATTGCCATCCCACCGGGCGCGGCCCACTGGTGCTACAACGATGGCAATGATGAACTCGTCGCCGTCTCCATCAACGACATCAACCACATGTCCAACCAGCTTGATCAGAAATTCAGGGTATCCAACATAACCAAAAAAAAAAAAAAAGAATCTAATATTTTCATAAAAGTTGGTTACGATTTTTTCTATTTTTTTTGGCAGGCGTTTTACTTGGCCGGAGGAGTACCGAGAAGCGAGCAGCAGGAGGGCGAAGAGGCCACATTCCAAAACATATTCCGAGCCTTCGACTCGACACTCATGGCCGAAGCTTTCAACGTGTCGCCAGACATTATCAAGCGCATGCAGGCAGAGGAGGAAAAGCGCGGGCTTATCGTGCTGGCCCGCGAGCGCATGAGCTTCATCAGGCCCGAGGAGGAGGAGGAGGAACAGTACAAGTACGGCCCGAGACAGTCTGATAATGGGCTCGAGGAGACTTTTTGCAGCATGAAAATCCGCACCAACATCGAGAATCGTAAGGATGCCGACATCTACTCCCGACAGGCCGGGAAAGTCCACATGGTTGACCGCCACAAGCTCCCAATCCTCCAATACATGGACATGAGCGCAGAGAAAGGCATCCTCTACCCGGTAAATTTTCGAGGATTTTATCGTCGAAATCAGTCCCCTGATTTTTTGATATTTTTCTTTAAAAAAGTGTTTTGTTGTCGCGACGCAGAATGCGATGTTGAGTCCCGACTGGGCCATGAACGGGCACACGATCGTGTACGTGACTAAGGGTGATGCAAAGGTGGAGATCGTGAGCCACACGGGTCAAGCCGTGATGAACGATCGGGTGAACGAGGGGGACATGTTTGTGGTCCCGCAGTACTTCGCGTCCACTGCCCGAGCGGGTAACAACGGGTTCGAATGGGTGGGCTTCAAGACGACTGGCTTGCCCATGAGGAACCAGGCGGCCGGCTACACGTCGGTTATTCGGGCCATGCCGGTTGGGGTGCTTACGAACGCGTATCAGATATCGAGCGAGCAGGCACAAGGGCTGAAGAACAATAGGGGAGGGCAGAGCTACTTGTTGTCTCCAGGTGGGAGGCAGTACTATTAGGTGGCTCTATGTGTCGATGATGTTAGTGATAATGGTAATGGTTGTGCTGCCAGTTAAGTTTGTAAAGTCTTGTGTAAGGGAAAATCTTAGTTTTTTCTGAGTAAATAATGTGGGAGTAGGGATTGCTCAGATGGTTGAGTGATGATGATGTTTGTGGAAATTAATAAGAGTCTCCTCCTGTTTTTTGCTTTTGATGTAAGTATCTCTTTTGGTCTCAATGTATTGTGCATTTAGATTTCCAGTTGTATGATACAATGAGATGGTACAATCAAGTACCCTACAAAATGCTTGGATGAGATGGCTTGAGTCTCTTTCAGCTTAACCAGTGGTCTCGAGTTCGAGCCCTGGGAATGCAGCAGTGTTAAAACTCTTGAGGGAGAGCTTTGCCGCCCTTGTGGTCTTATCCGGCTCGATTCCAGATTAGTCGGTTCCCCTGTAGATCCCGGAAACTGGAAGGTCCCTTACAAAAAAAAAAAAAGTACTACACAAAGATACAATGAGATAGGTATAATCAAGTACCACACAAATTAAGGATAAGATAGGTATAAAAGAGATATATTCCCTCAATTAAAATTACAAGGCTAGAGCTCAATCCTATTTATATTACACCAAGATGTAATCTAGAAACGCACAAACTAACGATAAGATAGGTATAAAAGAGGTACATTCCCCCAATTCAGAGGTGTAGTGCCAACGATGCGGAGCTCATATGCTCTGTTCATCTTGTCGATCCTACGACTAATCGTGGCTTCAGGTCGAGCTTCAACCAAGCTATCCAAGGGATCTAACTCCACCTATTAGTGTTCCTTGGATCCGCGACGTCCTCATCGACCTAAGGATTCTTTGACGTATAACACCTCAATCTCTACTCGACTTGCAAGTTCACCGGTTTGATCCTGTTGTTTCTTGGGTCTAGTCGACCCGATATGGTATCCTATAGGCCAAATTTCATTTTTGGTCCATTATATTGGCCATTTTTCAAAAATGGTCCACTAATTTGGCGGACATCAAACTTGATACAATAAGTCGTAAAATTTATCATTTTTGGTCCATTAATCACTCGGGAGCCTACGTGGCAGACATCAAACTTGTCCACGTATTCGCCCGATAAAATGCCACGTATGCTTATGTACCAAAAATGATGAATTTTACAACTTATTGTACCAGGTTTGATGTCTGTCAAATTAGTGGACCATTTCTGGAAAATGGCCAATATAATGGACCAAAAATGAAATTTTGCCGTATCCTATATCAGAACTCATTTGGGTAGACTTGTAAAAGGGGTTTGTGACGAGTAGATTATGTGTGGAATAATATAGGACCATTGTCTCATTTTGTACGACCTCATGCCATGGGAAACATAATTACAAGCAGGATTTTGGCTATAAGAATTATTGGGTGAATAGGAGATTTACACATATTATGACATTAAGAAATGAGTTTAATTGCATTTCTTCCCGAACAGTGTGCAATGTTGTGTGCAATGTTGTTTGCTTGAGTACGAACAAAAAAATGATGTGTGGGAGAGATGTTGTGTATATCTTTTGTTGGTATCTTTTTGTGTTTTCATGGTCGTCCTTGAGTTCATTTGAGCTCGTTTTATAGGTATTTCAGTCTAGCTATTGGGTTGATTTTACTCGTTTATGTGTTTTTTTGTCGGTTTATTATTTTTTGCATTTTCTTTCTCTTTTAATTTACATTTTACTTTGTAGGACTACGTGCTCCAATTATGCTTGATGTCGACGAGTATGTGACTGGAAACTGGCCTAAAAACTCACTGAAACGTTCTCGACTGGTCAGTGCAACCCTCGCCTAGCCGCACACCTGCACATTACAAAAAAACACTACAATTCCAACAGAAAATTCCAACAGCAAAAATTTTCGTTGGAAATTCTAATGAATATTTCAACAAACTTAATTTTATGTTGGAATAAGTGTTGGATAGTTGAGAAATTCCAACGGATTTTTTCGTTGGAATAGCTGTAGGAATTTATTTCTATAGGATTTTCCGTTGGATATTTGCTATTTCAACGGCCGTTTTTCCAACGGATTTTTATACGTAGGAATATCCGTTGGAATAGCTATTCCAACGAAAATATAAAAAATTCCAACGGAAAATTTTCGTTGGAATGTAAGAGTTTTTTTTTGTAGTGGCA
>CACSLK010027833.1:11657724-11669551 GCA_902706635.1 Striga hermonthica
ATTAAAAAAAAAAAAAGAAAAAGGAAAATCCTGCCTCATAATTGGGCTTGTATGGAGGTCGGCCCATTCAAGTAAGGCCCATATATCGTATCAATCCTCAAGTCGAACCCGCGAACCGCCATTGGAGAGCTTGCTCCCAGCTTTCAACCATGTCGCGCTCGATTCATATTATCTCCTTAAGCATCGCTGGTAAATATCTTTTTTTTTTTTTAATATAATATTCTAATCAGTGTGTTTCTGTACATATGTAATACACAAAACACACACATAATTAGGTGTTGATGTATAAGCGTAAAACACATGTTGCAAGAACGCGGCGCTTGAAGGCATTGCTACAACTTTTCTGGGTTTGTAATTTGCAAGTGTCTGATAGAAACTTATCGTGTTTTATTTGGACAGTTTTTGAGGGTTTTTGGGGGGTTTTAGCCATGTGTAAGGAGTGATGCATGTTATCTGTTTGAGGAAATTATTGAGAGAGGAATGGAAGCTTTTCTACTTGTTAAGATCCATGGTTGAAGAAATACATTTCTACTGCTTTATTTTGTTGCAGGATCTGGGCAGCCCAACGACCGATATCTTTCCTGCTCGGGACTTTCCGGGAGAGCCCTCAGCTTGCCACCCAACTCATCCCATGCTAGCTACAAGCTCATTTCAAACAAAACTCACTTATCTTTGAAATGCAAGTTCATGAACGAGGTAGATAAGACGAGTCCAAACAACTGCTGGCAAAAGCCTTGGTCAAGCAAGCATAAAGTTTTTCTCTCTTCGAAAAACGGGCCCTTCGTACCATCCTCCTCAAACTGGAGATCCGCCACCCCGGGTACGCGAGAAAAAGAAATTGTTGAGATATTCAAAAAGGTTCAGGTCCAGCTTCGAGAACGAGCAGCCCTGAAGAAAGCAGTGAAAAAAATCGAAACTTCGCAAGAAAAAACCAAATGGAGCGAGAGGGTCGATTCACTTCTCAAGGTTTCGAGGCAACAGTCAGTCCAGCAAGGCAAGAAAACCACTTCTGGTGCTGATGATCGGGCTTTCAATCAGCAAGAACAGGATGACCTGTCACCCAAGCCCGCTGATCACGTTAAGAAGGATGAGATGCAAGAAAGAACGAGGCAAAATCTTAGCCGACCCAAATCGAGCTTCCAGAGGAGGTCTCCCGTCCCTGGAATAAAATTCCAGCCTGTATTTTCCGAGAGCTCTGTTAATTCATTCTCGCACGAAAACTTGGAGAGAGTAAATGGGATGACTAGTTTGGAGCCGGAAGCAAAGGAGGAGGCGCTATCCAAGTCTGATTCAGACGGGTCTGCTGCGGGTCCCCTGTTTCCGGAAGGGAATGAGTTGGATGAAATATCTGGGATTTATGAGGAGTTGCTATCCGAATCTGATTCAGACGAGACTGATGTGGATCCTCTGTTTCCGGAAGGGAATGAGTTGGATGAATTATCTGGGGTTTATGAAGAAGACGAGCGTGACATCGTCCAGGGGGAAGAAGAGAACCGGGTGGAGGTTGGCGATTTGAGTGGAAAGAAGCTGCCCGAGTTGAAGGCCCTTGCCAAGTCTCGTGGGTTAAAAGGATACTCGAAGCTGAAAAAGGTCGAGCTTATTGAGTTGCTGAGAGGGTGAAAAAATATTACGGTTCTGTTTTGTTTGAAATTTTGTGGTGTTGGTACGTGTAACGGCTTTTAGTGTCTTTTTGTACTCAACTACTGGTTGGTTAGTCATCTGGACAAGTCTGAGATTGTAGACTATACGATCTATAGTTGGATTCTCAACTCTCATGGTAAGGATTTGGTAGATGCATTTTTATATGCTGATTCTGCTCAAGCATTGTTGGAAGAGATTGAGTAGCGATTTGGTGAAAGTTATCGTCCCTTACTCTTTCCGTATCCATTTCTGTTCTTGAACACCTGAATTTGATGAGTTCCTTTAGTAAAAATGACTCAAGAAACCATGTATCTCAGTGTACTGCTTGCCATAAGCAAAACAATCAAAGATTATCATTCTCCATTAATGAAACTCTATGCTAAGTCTTTGTTTGATCTGGTTCATATATGGATTTACGGGGACCATATAACACACCAAACATTACCAATTCATCTCACTTTATCACACTTGTTGGTTGATTGCCATAGTAAAGGGATTCATGTTTATTTGCTGAAACACAAGAGTCTAAGTACCTAACATTCTTCAAGATTCATCAAAATGATTCGTGCGCAGTTCAACATTCCTGTCGAACAATTTAGGACTGATAATGGTACAGAACTCCTAAATGAAGAGTGCCAAAAAATTTTTACCAGCCAAGGCATATTACATCAAACTTCTTGCCCTTATACACCTCGGAAAAATGAAAAAATGAGTAGTTGAGAGAAAACACAACTACTCAATCTAGTAAGAGCAACCATGTTTGAATCCAAATATAATTGAAGTTTCAACACTTTGCGATCCAAGCTTGGCCTTGTCAATCTTCATCAAGTAGTTGAGAGAAAACACAAACAACTACTCAATTTAGTAAGAGCAACCATGTTTTGATCCAAATATAATTGAAGTTTCAACACTTTGTGATCCAAGCTTGGCCTTGTCGATCTTCATCAAATCCGAGCTTGAGGAGGGATGTTGAATATAGTGAAATTGTTTTTACTCTTTAGATATGTCCTCAGTGTTTTGTATGTTTTTAGCTTGAGGCTAGTTAAGTCCTTTCGCAGTTTAAACTAGTTTGTTACCTTACTCGAGCCGCCGGAGGTGGGGGCCTGATTAGGGATCATAGCGGCGCCCTCATTACCGCTTCACATGCCCTTTTTCGGGCCTCCTCAAGCTATGACGCGGAGATTCAGGCGCTTAAGACCGGTCTTCAGATTGCAGCTTCGATTTCCTCTCACGTCTGGATTGAGTTGGAAGTTACCGCTTTCATCACACTCTTGACCTCTGGCCATCAGAGCACTTGGCAGATTCAACATCCACTCATGCAGATTAGAGTCATATTTCAGTCGATTCGCTATCGGATCTCACATATATTCCGTGAAGGGAACCGGCCTATTGATTTCCTTTCTTGCATCGGGACCTCCTTCTTCCATAGACGTATTCTTCATTCTAGCGATATTCCTCTCCACCTCCGTACTCTTATACGGATGGACCAGATGGGATACTCATCATTCGATTTGGGTAGTCGGTCCTTACCTTTTGGTGCATCTGCTCCCTCGTGATGTTGACTCTTCGCCTGGACTCCTTCGGACCAGGATCAGATTTTTTGGTGTTATTTGCTGTTGTTGTCTTTCTTTTTCTTGTTTTTTTTGTTCTCATTTATGTGAAATGTTGATTTTTGGACATTGGACTGTAGATTGGTGACTTTTCAGCCAATTAGGGTCTTTTTATATATACAGGTTAGGGGTTCAACCTAAACCCCCACCCTCCGGCGGTTTATTTTAAAAAAATAAATAAAAAATAACACATTGACTCGGGTGGCATGCATTGAAAATTATATTTTACATGTAAATAAAAAATAATAATAAAACTAGTTAGTTCGCTTGTTACTGTTGTATATAACGTTCATCTTCTTCTTCACTTTGTAATAGAACACTTTTCAGATATTTTTTGTTGAATGAAAATGAGATTTCGTCTCTCGGAAATGCTTGTTTGATCCCAAATGATTCATCCTCTCTGATTGGCAACATATATTTTTTTTTTTGTTTGTTAATCAGAGTTAAAAAGTTGATTGAGTTAACTTTGAATGTGATTTTGATTTTATATTTAAATACTATTTAAAATAAAATGATAAAGTTGATTTGATGTGAAAGAGAATAGAACTGATTTGAAGTGATGATTGGGTAAAATTATGTAAGTGAATGAATAGTAAACCAAAAGTAACGTGTGATAATGTTTGATTGATATTATTTAATTATATTGATTAAAGTTGGGTTGAATTAAGTTTGACTTAGATTTTATTTTATTGGTTAAAATGGATTAGGAAATTGGTGTCCAAACACCACCTTCAGGATTCAAATATTTTGCCTTGAAAATTTTGAGTCATTGGTCGATGAGTTTTGGACTGAACTTATGTTCGTTTGGTAAGCATCATAAAATACCTTGTAGCTTATTTAATTAACTTATTTAGCAAGCACCATAAATTAACTTATAGCTTATTTAGCTAACTTATAAACATTTTGTATTTAAATAAGTTTGATTTAGTAGAATAATTTTTTTAAACGAGTTTATCTCATGAGTCATAAGCTTCACTAGTGTTTTTTCGAGAAAGGTAGTTAAAATTTTTACTTCAACCAATTTATCAGTTAATTTTACTATTTTTTTTTATTATTATATAGACTAACGCTTCAACCACAAACAATGAACTATAAGTTAGAAATTAACTTATAAGCTTTAAGTTAATTTACCCCTTTCAATTAGATTTACCAAAAATACTTTTACTACCTCTAAACACCATGGCGACCACATTAAATGCTTGTTTATTTAAAAGTTTAATTAATACTCAAAATTTAATTCAATTTTAACCCAACTTAAGTATTCTCAATATTATAAAAATTAAATATTATCACTCATTCATTTCTACACATTCCATCAACTTTAATTCACTATCAATCTACTCACGCAATTTTAACTAATTCATTTCTACACATTCCATCAACTTTAATTCACTATTCACCTACTCACACAAATTTAACTAACCATCAGTTCACATGATCTCTCTCATACTATTACATCAAATCATCTTTAATTATTTTATGTTAAATATTTTTTTAATAAACTCAAAATCGTACTAACCATTTATTTCAAAATTAACCATGATTAAACAAAAAAACCCGCTTTGAGCGGATATATTTGTATCCAAGCACACCATAATAACAGAGCATTTATGAATATGCGTCCTTTATTCCTAACTTGTAACAACAGGAAGAAGCAAATGCACCACACCATTCATAAAACAAAACAACGGCCCACTATATTTCTGAGAAATTTATGTACAACAAAACTTGAAATGGGCTCAAATTGATCCTGCTTTTATATTTCTTGTCTAGGGGTCAAAATAACGTCTCCACCTGTGATTCTCAGGAAGATGACTTAAATGGCTCCCACCTTCTGAGCCCAACCCTCTATTCAGTTTTTGCTTCTTGCTAACCGCATGCGAGTTGAACTTCGGGACATCGTTTATATGCCTCTTGAGATGGAGAGACCCGTTTTCTGCGAGGCATGAAGGATTTCGAGCCACAGCCACATTATGTTCATCGTGCGCATTTCTTTCATTAAAGACGTGTGGAGTTTGACTTTGACCAAATCTTTTGCTTCTTTCCGGTTTTTGTGCATCAGTCGATAGTGCCAGTCTGCTTCTCATGCTCGACCGATTCCCCTCCAGCTGCTTTATCCTACTTGTTAGAAAGGCAGGCGAGTATTCAGATTCGAGACCATGCTTGATAATATGTTCGATTGCCACTTGCAGATCAGCTATCTCACCGGAAATAGCCTTTTCCTGATATGATATAACGTCATATATGAGAAAATCATCATTTACTTCCAAGAAAACTAGTAGATCCCAAGTCAATAATTTATAATTTAATTTGAACTGTAAAATACAAGTAGAAATATAAATATTTTTGAAAGGAGGAACATACTTGTGCATTTGGACAAGTATGTTCAGTTTGGTGTTTAGCTTTCACATGTTGTACATATCCATTTAGGAGAACTGCCTGAGGAAACGTTTTCTCGAGCCCACATTCATGGATGTAGGTGCTTGCAAGAAGATGCCTTTTCCTCTTTATTAGATTCTTGATAAAACCTATTGCACAAAAGACGAAGTATCTTGAGAGTTGAATAGGACAAGCACAATCTAAAAAGAGCATATACTACAACAAAGTGAAATAAACTACACATTTGAAAGGCAAAGGTCATCTTCTGGAAACCAAATCTGGGGTTGCATTTATGAGTAAAAAGAAGATTTGTTTGTTGTTCTGGCCTTACAAAATGATATAAATCTAATTTTGCTACATCTAATTAGCTAACACAAGTGAATTCAAAATACATAAACAATCTGTCATATGGGATCAATATCTAATGCGTGAAGTCAAATATTTGCTTCTTATGTTATAAGACAACATTCAGGTCCGATAATTATTATGTTGTTTATTTTCGAAAATGGGAAATTGTTCCAGAAAAAAGTAAAATTAATAATAAGAAAGAAACATAGCAGGCGAGTGCATATATCGTCCATGTTATGAAAATGCATAATCAAAATGGTGCAAAAAGAACAGAAGCTACCAAAAATGCTCCTGGATAGACCAAGAATGCGAAACAACTCAGGTGTCTGTTTATGTAGGGCTACCCTCCTCAACAAACTCAAAAGCTCATCTTTGTCAAAACAGGAGGATAGATTGTAAGCAGCCACGAATTGCAAGAATCCCAGCACCTCCAATGAGTTTTCAGCGACAATCATTTGTGACTTCCACCGACTAGCAAGTTTACTTGCAGCTTCTCTAATGTTATGCTGAATACTTGGTGACATTTTGGTTAACTGGTCGAGCAGAAGAATACATTTTCTCCTCATATGTGACTTGAAATCCCGCTTACCCAAACATGGTACATAAAATCGTTCCATTGCATCAAGAACTAACTTTGCCGGGTCAGAAGACAGAAAAAGAACTTTAAACATTTCAGCTCCTACCAATTCCAAGTCTTTTTCAGAGTTGTTTAGAAGCATTTCTAAAGTTTTCCCATCCATCTGCACATCAAATTTCGAGGGGTCTGGTAGACCTCTCGAGCAGGGACCATGTGGCTGATTTAATTCACGCTCGTTGAGCAGACCATTTTCTTCTACCTTCAATTCTATTCCTCTCGGGCAACACTCCGGTTCCAAACTTGTTTTCTTCAACTCAGCCTCTTTTTTCTTCCCTTCAAGTCCTTTTTCCTTGGGCATTTCACATAGCTCAATTCTCTTCTCTTGTTCCTTCATTCCTTTCGCTCTGACTTCCAACTCAGCCAATTTCTTCTCAACCCAATCCTTCTTATAATTAAGCTCAGTCTCTTTAAAACCAATCTCCTTAAACCGTTTGCTGACCAATTTATTCAATTCATTGACATGGTTTTGAGCCAACTCCAACCTCTGTAGAAGCCCATGAACCATCTTGTCTTGGATATCAAATTTCTGCTCTCTTAACATGACCTCCCGAATAAACTCCTTCCCAACCAATCTCAACTTTTCCTCTGCCAATGCCAATTCTCTCATTTTACCCTGTTCATATAGTTGAAATTCCCTCTCCCTATTCTCAATTTCTTGCAATCGTGCATTACCAGCATTTAGGGACACTTCCAGGCACTCAATCTGCTTAAGCTTCTTAGACAACACATCCTCTAGACTCACCAAATTTCCATGGCCCGAATTCTGCACCACAGTGGATTTTCCATCCTTCCACTTAACCACCTTAAGCAACTGTGTCTTCAAACTTCTAAGTTGTCTCTCTTTAGCCTCCAGCTCTTGCATTTTATCTTGGATTGAATTAAATCCCCTTTCCATTTCCTCAAACTCATAGAACCTTTTCTCCATTTCCTCTCCAAGTAAATTCGCTTCGTTTAAACTTTCATTCAAACTCTTGAGGGCATTAACCTCGCAAGACTCAATCTCCTTACACCTCTCCGTCAATTTCTCATCCCTGGACTTGATTTCCATGAGAAATTTTTTCCTCATAATACAGAGCTCCCGCTCTCTCGCCTCCGACTTCTGCAATTTATCCTCGAGCAACATATTAAATTCTTGTTCCATCTCGTCACGCTCGGTCAACTGTTTCTCCATTGACTCCCGAATTGAATCAGCTTCGTTCAAAATGACAATCAACGACTTGTGGGCCACAGCCTCCCATGACTTTATCTCCCTGAACTTCTCATCTAGCCTCACCTTCATCCCTTCTAGCATACTAGTACCCGATCCCAACTTCTCGATCACGCTACGGCCCAACTCAGCCCGCTCACTAAGTTTCTCATTCTCTAATCGAACATCCTCAGCAAATTCTACCCTCTTCCTGCTCAAAATCTCCTCTTTCAGAGCAATCTCTCTCAGTTTTTCATCTCTGAAAAGACTAAACTCCATCTCCCTCTTCTCAATCTCCTTCAGCTTCTCACGCTCCATCGCCCGCAAGCCGTGGACTTCGGCCTGTGCCGCCTCCAAGCTCTCGATGTGTTCGTGCACCAACTTCAGCTGCTCGTCCAATTTCTCCTCCCTCAACTCCATCTCCTCTTCCGATTTCCGCTTTTCTCTTTCTCGAAACAACTCGAACTCCCTCTCCCTCGCCTCCAAATCGACCAGCCGTCGCTCGAGCGAGTCTCTAACAGCGCCGAGTTTTTGCTCACGAGACTCGATATCCGAAACGTAATCAAATAAAGACTTGAGCACATTCTCTCCCATACCTTTCCACTCGCGCATGATTCCAACAATGGCGTCCGGCGGGCAGATGTTCTTTGGAAGCGTTTGATTGAGAGCATCGAGAAGCGGATCCATGGTCGCCGACGACAAGCGCGAGCCAACATGCGGCAGTACAGACGCCACCGGCCGGCGAAACACTGACAACTGGTATTGTACGCGGCGAGTAACCGAGTAAACAAAGATCAATGTGATGTGTATTTGTCTGTGTATAGGACTGTAGGCTGTATATCGGTAGAGAGAGTAATTGGAAAGTACAATGCAATTAGGGTTTATAAATCCCCTCCTCCAACCGCTACGACAATTTGGATCAGTTTTTTTTCTCTATTTTATTTACTAGTGTTGCAACGCGTGCAAAATATTTTATTATCAAATATTTAAGATAATATATGAAATCTATTCATCTTAAGCGTTTTTAGCAATTCACATTTTGCATAATGCTCCATAACTGATCAACGTTTAATCAATAAAATAATTTTTTTCTCTTAAATAACTTTAGTATCATGAAATACTAACTTATGATAATTAACTTTTAATTTTTATTGCACATTTTCAATTTAGTTATTTATATCAGATCAATTAAAATAAAACAAAAGCAGATTAAGTTGAAATAAAATAATTGGTTACAAAATTAAAGAAAGTTTAATCAATAAACTTAGATCAATTATTCATGTCACATTACCTAAAGTAAAAAAAAGTCCCACCATGGATGGTAAAGGAAAACTTACCAAAATGCAATAGAAAAAAATAAAAGTAAAAAAAGAATAGTTATATGAATTTCTTTATTTAAATAATAATATTATTATATATATATATATATATATATATATATATATATGTATATATACATATATCTAGTGCACCCGTGTACTAAAGATGTATTTGAAAAAAATGTAGAATAAAAGATGATAATACAAAAGTTAAATTCTTATTGAGAAATCATAAATAAATTTTACAACAGATAATGAATAACTAATAAAGTGATAACTAAATTATACAAAAAAAAGAAAAAAGTGAATAACTAATAAAGTAATCATTATTTAAAAGGATAAATTCTTCATTTAATTATATTTGTAAAATTATAAATGTATAACATAACTATTATTAGCCAATTTAATTTTGATCCTTGAAAGTTATTTCCAAATATCTATATATATATATATATATAATTACTAACTGATGCATTTAATAAAATATTTAATAAAAATTATTTTCATTTCCCTCCAAAAGGAGTTACATTTTCTTTAATTAATTACTAACTAACTAGTACAACACCCGTGTATTACACGGGTGCTTGCTAATTTTTTTCTTAAAATCTAAAATTAATGAGAAAAAGTAGTTTGAAAATTTAAATACCTTTTATAAGAATATATATATTATTATATATTTATTATGACACTTTTTATTTGTGCAACTTACTTGTGTTATATTATACTAATTTTTTTAAACTTACAATATATAACTACATTACATATAAATATATCCATTGAAAAATAATTTTATTTTTCTACTGAATTTCAATAAATATTATTATTTTTTTATTATAAAGATAAATATAATTTATTTATTTCATATATATATACAATATGGATGTCAAATCGAAGATCATCAAAAGATAATTAATTTGATATATTATATATGTAAAACCGATAAAAAATACAAAAGTTATCAACTTTTAAAATACATTTATAATTCAATAGCTTATTGAAGGAAACAAATCAAAATTCAGGGATATATTAGTCACTTAGTGCCTCACTATGTAAAATTACAAAGAATTAAAGGGTTATATTAGTAAAAGTGATATTAAAATACCTAAATTAGCTAAATAATATTTATGGAAAACTCGAACCTAGATTATTAATTATTAATATACCAATATTATTTATCCAAACTTAATTACGAAGCATGATTCTTCGCCAAATAGGAATTTGAAGCACCAGAAGCAGCCACCTAGGCTTAGCGCATTCTGGAATTATATATAGGGTGGATCTGCTAAAACCGTTACACCTTAATGTATATATTTTTATTTTTATTTTTTAGATCAGTTACTAAATTAATTCGAAAGTTGGTATCAAAATATTCAAATGTGTAACGACTAATGTTGGAACTTAAAGTTGATTGGCACATCCAGAGTTGTAATCGTTATATTTAGTTGCATTGTTGGAAGAAAAAAATATGATTGACACATATTTATTTTTTTTTCTAAAAATCAGAAACACCAATATTTTTTTTATTTATGTTAATTTTCTTAATATATGCCACAAATATATAAATTATTTTATTCATATTACTAATGTAAACGTTGCATGGTTAAAATACAATTTAATCAATTAACTTTGAATGATAAAAATAACTTAAGAAAAAGTAATAATTTTTATGCGATAGAAATACATGTCTAATTTTTAAATACAAACAAAAATATGTTTTATATTTGTGCAAATGCACATGATAAAAAAACTAGTTGTTATATTATAATTATGATCTACATTAATTGAGGAGATCACCCATATATTACTTTTTCAAATATCATATCTATTAATATATAAAAAGGCAATGATATTTATTTGAAATAGCAACTAAAATTCAACGTTGGTCCAAATTTGTTCTCTCTCTCAAACCCTCGTTCCCATTTCTCTCTGCCGCCTTTGCTTGAATCGCCGCCTGCTTGCCTTCCTCTGTGGCCTCCGAGCTCCGCCGGCGGTTGCCGGCTCTCGGCTGCTTGGATCCCTTCCTTCTATTTTGCGCTCTATCCCTCTTTTTGTGCAGGAGCTAGCCCTAGCCTTCGAGGATGGTCTTCGTCACTCCCGGCGGCGGTCCTTGATTCAAGGTTGATGGTTTCTCCGATGTGTGGGGGTGGAGCTTTGGTGCGGTTCTTGGGAAGGGACGAGCTCGGTTTCTCGGCAGTTTGTCGGGTGGACTGGGCTGTGCGGCTGTTCAAGGAGTCTCCCCCCTGTTCGCGGTTCGGGGTCGGTGGGGCCGTCGCGTCTGTTCTTCTTCTACCAGTGGTGTTGGTCGGAGTGGAGCCGCGGCGGTGCGGAGGGCTTTGGGCAGTCTCCAAGCGGGTCGGGGGTCGGGGCTGGGCCTTGACATTCTCTTGCTCGTGTGCATTTGGTGTTAAGGCCGCGGTGATGGTTGGCTAGGTGATGGTCCGGGGTTGGGGTTCCTATTCCGTTAGGCAACCGAGTGGTTTTTGGCAGTTTCGGGATTGGTGCTTCGAGCTGCGGGTCCCACGGTCGACTTGATTCTGCCGGTCTGGTTCGGTGTTGCCCCTTTGGAAGGGCTCGTTTTGTTTTTGTTGTCGTCGTTGGTTAGTCTTTTATGTCTTGTTGTGTTTTGTCTTTGTTGTTTAGGATTGTGTTTTTGGTTTGGGCCGTTGGCCTCTGTTGATTCTCCTGCTGGGAGCTAGTCGATTCTCCT
>CACSLK010027833.1:11728263-11739001 GCA_902706635.1 Striga hermonthica
AAAAAAAAATCTTATCTTGATTTTTTTTAATCTATCAGCATTTTATTTCTCATGCCCACAATTAAAATACCATAAAATGAAAGGACTTTTTGTTAGTTTACATTAGCTACATGTTTCATTTAATTTGTTTATAATATTATAGTATTGTGACTTTAGTCCAATAATTGGTCGTATCAATGCTGAACATCTCTATTGGAGCCGAAGGGTCCCTATTTTGGTCATTGGAAGTGCCTAACAGCACATACAATTCGATTTGACATTTTAAAAACTGTGAACTATTTGTGTGCTCCATATAATAGCACTTAACCTTTTTGAGGTTGATTGATGGTATCATGGTACAAAGGGTTTTTTTTTTTGTGTGATCATGTGATCACAACTGTGTTAAATTACATATGTAATTTATAGTATTTTTGGAGTTTTGGTTTTTCCATTTTTATGAGAATATAGATAGATATTATATAAACAAGTACGGTTTTGATGTGGAGTCATCCGATGGCTCTATAGAATTTCTGTAAGTCTGTAATATCTTATATCAGCGATCAAACACCTACGGTGAAATTATAAATATCATTCCTGTTTAGAATACTGTCATAGGGTTTCATACCTTAAAATAATAATAATAATAATAACTAGTACAACACCCGTGTAGTACACGGGTGCATGAATAAATAACCTGAACCAAAAAAAGTAAAAGAATTTGGTATTGTAATATATACAAAATAAATAAATAAATAAATAAAATCGTTAGAATATGTTGTTAGAATCTCGTTACAAATTCAATTGAAGATTTTGGAATATGAAGAAATTTGTTGCCATATATTTGCAAAAAAATTGGGTAACACTGTTAACTCAATTATCAAATAAAAAAATATAAAAAAAAAAATTAATTATCAAACGAAATATTGTTAACTCAAATAATCAAATAGAATAAACATTGTTAACTCGACAATGATCCATTGTCAAATAAAAGACCCATTGTTAACTCATCAATTATTAAATTCTAGTGATCTTTAGAATGAAAAAATAAAATAAGGAAAGAAAAACTTGTATGTGATTATCGGAAGGCAATGATGTAGGGTGAAAAAAAAAATATATTTATAGCACTTTTCAAACCAATTTTGTTTTCAAAATTTTTATCCGAACCTAAATACAAATCATGATATTGTGACATGTAGAATTTCAAAGCGTGCGAGTCTGCCACTTAGGCTCAGCACGTTTTGAATTAATATATAGTGGGGATGAGGATTGTATATTCTTATATCAAGATTTTTATATAAATCAAAACATCAAATATATGTATCTTATTGTTTGATTTTTAAATCAACTTTTACATCCAAAATTATGGAGATGCTACAGTCTCATTACAAGACCATTCCGTCAGGATTTGTAACCGTCAGATCATCATGTAACCGTTGCGGATAGTTGATCTAACGGTTATAAACCCCGACAGAACGGTTCTGTAACGGGACCATAACATTTTTCTCAAAATTATTCACACATTACTCGAAGGGAAAAAAAAAATCTAATCTTCGCCCAAAAAAAAAAGATGGAAATATCATAATTTGAATAATATTATTATTATCATTATTCAATGTAATTTGCATGAGGGGCCTCTTGCATTTCTTTTACCAAAAAAGAAGGGATCCGTACGAGAATCCCGCATTCTACGGTCAACCCAATTTGACGTGTTTTGGCGGGTGGGTCCGGCGATCTGTGACCCGGCCTGGACCCGATGCCCCTGACCGCCAAAACCCACGTGCACCACTGCCTTTCATGTCGGCACCCATTTCCCCATTTTCACCATATATATGTTTATTTATGACCAATAAACTCGTAGCCTTGTTCGGTAATCAACGGTCTAACAGTTAGGATCGGTAATCATGGATTAATGAGTTTTAAATGAATTATATAGTAAATAAAATTAAGTTTATGCAAGTGCCAGGGCCCTTGTTGGATACAAATTATCTGATCACTTTGGACTAAATATTTTTTTTTTAAATTAAAATTTAATTCAAACTAAATCTCATCAACATTAACAATATAGTTGAATAATATCAATTAATCATTCTCACAGATCACATCAATTTTTATTTCACTATACATCAACTTACATAATATTAACTATCTATTACTTTCAGTCATCTATCTCTTTTACAGCAAATCAATTTTAATGATTATATATTGAATATTATTTTAATACAAACTCAAAACTCTACTCAAAACTAACTCAGTCTACTTTTTTAAAAATCAACTCTAGTTATTCAAAAATCCAACGGGCCCATGTTAAACGGGCCTGTAACCGAGCCTGTGGTTTGAGCAGGCCGGTTCTGGGCCAAAAATATGTGCTTTTTTAACTGTCGGAATCGGCGATTTGGCCCTTTTTTCCCTTTTTTTTTATTATTTTATTATTTTCTTTTTTTGGTGAATTGGGCCAGCCTAGAACTGCCGGTTCTAGGGGGAGCAACACTTGGCCTGGAATTCGACCTAAAACCGGGTTTGGCCATGTCTAGCTCCAATGTCCAGCGCTTCCAACTTTAGCTTTTTTTCCCCTATCCATCAAGCAAAAAAGTTATTTTACCATACTTTTTTATTAGCTGTTTAATTTGGTAAACAAGTTGTGCTTTTGTCCCCCTATCTATCAAGCAAAAAAGATATTTTACCAAACTTTTTTTATTTGCTGTTTTATCTGGTCAAAGGAGTAGGGTTGTAAACAAATCAAACATTTTTTATTCGATTCGTGATTCGAATTCGATATTCGTGATTCGAATTCGAAATATTCGAATTCGAATTCGAATTCAAATGATGTTTTAGATTTGAAATTATAACGAATTCGAATCGAATGTGTAGATATTCGATTCGAAATTCGAATATTCGATTCGTTAACAATAATTATATAAATTTTACAAATTATACATAATATACATTTTGTTTATAATATATGTATATATATATTGTTATATTCCTAATATTTTTATGACATAAAAAGTAAAAACATCATAAATTAACAAATTTTTCTAAAAATATATGAAAAATAAAATTTATTTTTGTAATTATAATATTTTTATATAAATTATATATAATATACATTTTGTTTATAATATATGTATATATATTGTTATATTCCTAATATTTTTATGACATAAAAAGTAAAAACATCATAAATTGACAAAATTTTCTAAAAATATATGAAAAATAAAATTTATTTTTGTAATTATAATATTGTTTAATTATAATATTTTTTTTGAAAACGAATTTCGAATCGAATCGAATATGTTTGAATATTCTAAACGAATCGAATATGAATCAAAAAATGAATTCGTTATCGAATCGAATCACGAATCGAATCTTCGAATATTTTAAACGAATCGAATCGAATCTCTGGGTATTCGCTTTGATTCGATTCGTTTACAACCCTACAAAGGAGTTTGATATAATGTTTTGCCACAAAACGCTGCAAACCACACGCATTCAATACTAATTTTTTTAGCAATGCATATGATTATGG
The DNA here is from genome assembly GCA_902706635.1 of Striga hermonthica. Taxonomy (NCBI): domain Eukaryota; kingdom Viridiplantae; phylum Streptophyta; class Magnoliopsida; order Lamiales; family Orobanchaceae; genus Striga; species Striga hermonthica. The sequence goes on from CACSLK010027833.1 coordinate 11,731,769, forward strand.
CTGCAAACGAATCAAGTGAATAGCGAGAGCTCTAATCAAAGTTTAGTCCAGGTCAAATTTGACCGAGCACCAATCGAACTTCAACTAGAGTCGAAATCGAGCTTTTATGTTAACAATGTAGTAACTGGTTGATGAGACCCTCGAGTAAAAACATAACTTAGTTAAATACAATAACTCGAGCTAAATCAAGCCAAAATAAAGAAAAATTTTTATTTGAATCATTTTTCTGTATTTAAAATTGGAGTCAAGCTCGAGCAAAATTCGAATCGAGAAGACTAATGTTAAAAAAGTTTGAGTCAAACTCGATAAGGCTAATGTTTGACTTAGCTCGTCTGGTTCGAGCCCTAATCTTGATTCATAGATACAAAGCAGTTAAAATCCAGTGGCTTTTTATTTATTTGTTTATAGCTCGTCACAAGGAAACTTGTTTCTCCAACTCTAAAATAAATCTCCTATAAATCACAGATTATTATGTACATAAATTAAAAAAAAAAAGTTACAAACGTAAAACTCGACGACCCATATTTGCGCAACATCATGGTTAAGCAGCATTGATCAAGATGGTGCATCCTCGTCATCACTAAGGAGAACGAACGCATTTTGAGCTTGCGATTTTAAAATTACCTCATTTTGTTTTTCGAAATTAGGTCGGGCATTTTCTGAAATTTTAATGCCAGAATCGGGCTGGGCCTTCTGCTTGACCCAGCTATGGATTGCTTTCAAGTTTCCTTCTAGGGCCTCGACAAGGAGGTCCAATTCGGCAATTTCGTACCTGAAGAAGAAGCGCTTGGAAGTCCAAGGACATGAGCAGAGCTGCTTCGAGTGGCGAAGGCACGCATATTTGTTCGGGCAACACGAACACTTTACGGCCGAGAGGTACAAGTCGTATGAGCATATGGTACAATCGACTTTAGAGGTGGCGTCGAGTCCATCGAATGCACTCGATTGGGCCATATTGCATAGGTATTTCCACCTTACACGTTCGTCTCTAACGCGCTCCTGACCAATCACAGACCAAAAAGGAAAAAAAAAAAAAGGAAATAAGTACAGAAATAATGATAATAATGAATATAATTTGAGGGCAAAATTGCATTTTTTGTCATGCTAATTTAACGTCATGGGCTCATGGCAATCTTAGTCCCAAGGTTCCAACATTTTGCTTTTTGATACTGTGATTTAATATTTTATTGCCATTTCAGTCCTCTGAAGATTGAAATGGCAACAAATTCCCAAATTTTCGGTTAGCAACTCGAGTCCTGTAATTTAAAATTTTGTTGCAATTTAAGTCCTATAGTTTATTTATTTATTTATTTATTTATTTTTGCAATTTCAGTCATTTGAGGAGTGAAATTGCAGCAAAATATTAAGTCACAAACCAAAAAGGCGAAAAGTTTAAATCTTGGGACTAAATTGCTGTGACCTTAAACCAACAGGACTAAAAATGCATTTTTTGTCTAATTTGAACGAATCTCGTTATACACCAAGTAAGCAAATTCACGTACCTTAACGGCATTTGTTAAGATTCCATTCTTCCCACTGGCACTAATCCACATTTGATTTTGTACGGTTTTGTTCTTCAGTGCAAAAGATTCCCATTGGGCGTTCACAGCTTCTTTCGCTGCTCCTATCAACAACTTGTCTTGAGAGATTGAAGTCTTGAAACATTTTCCGGCATAAAGTTCGACAATTTTCAGACCATGTGGTAACCAGTCAAAAGGAGCAAAACGAACCGTCTCGGCTAAATTAAAGCCGCAACTAAATTCTGTGTGGAAAGCTCCAGGGAAAGTAACAACGAATTCCATGGGATTTTGTACACAATGGTACACAGGTATGCCTTCGGACACTAGCACTGATAGTGGGAGTTGAGGGACCTGACAAAATAATTTACATGCAAATTTCTTATAAAAAGCGGTAACTTTACGTTCGAACTCATTTTCATGTAAAAATATAAAAACGGCTCCTAAAATAGATTTGCCTCAGCATCTATGTCTTTTTTATTATTTAATAAAAATAACACTACTCACGAGCTTGTGGGGAAAATCGGGATGTTTTGCGAGCTCCGGGTGTAGCTTTTTCAAAACTTCGACAAACTTGAAGGTGTATTCGAATGGGATGCCGTAACATACTTTAGGTTCACCCGAGTGCAAATATGATATCGAATACAAGTGGTGATCTTCAGTCCTCTGTTTTACCGTCATATCAAACGAGCGGAGAAAGGGTGATGGATTATACGAGGAAGGAAAAAACGTTTGCCAAAGAAAAATGAGCGTAAGTTCCAATACATTCTAAATCTTACCCAACATTGTGATGCAAAGCACATCCCAATGAATAATTGAGGAACTAAAACTGCAGAAGAAGTTTTGTAGCATCCGAATGGAAGAAGAGAACCTGGGAGCTTTGGGATATTATTCAAGTTCCACTCAGACTTCTCATATTCATCATATTTAGCCACTTCTTTAGTTGTATTGGTTGAGCTCGAAAACTCACCACAGAGCACCTAGAAAAAATAATAATAAATTTCACGCAATGCGGGAACTGATGAAAAGAAACTTAATTATACTAATTTAATTTAATTCAACCTAATGTTTGCACTTTTCTACCTTTACTTCTACATTTGGCTTCTCAATTATTCGCCAATATTCGCCTTCGATTATTGCAGAAACCAGCGGGCCCTTGCCATATTTACGGAAATACTGAGCTTTGAAATCATTGGCACACTTTTTAAAGCTTTCCAGGGTGAACTCAGGCCCTTGTTCGAATTCAGATAGTTTTTTATTCGCATACAGATTCTGGAGCCCATCGATTTTCTGAAAATGAGTGGTGAATTTCGAGCCACACCACGTTTTAGTTTCTTCGAGAAGGGAAGAAGGAGGAGGAACAATTCGGCATACCCCGTAATTCTCCGCCGTTGGGCGAATTTTGGCTATGTATTTGAGAGTGTCCTTGAATTCCTACCATAAAATTCAAGCAATTTACACTTGAACAGAATGCACAGAAAAATATTGTAACAGATATGAGCAAAAGAAAGAATACCTCTCGAGTTGGGTAGAAAATTGGAGCATCACTGAGTGAAGGCAAAGATGACTCGTTGCGTTGCCACCGAGCAGTGACCTACGAGGTAATCCATTCAGACAGTTTTATAAACAGAAAAATTTACTGCAATTAGTGATAATTAATTATTTAGCCATCAACACAAATATAACTAAGAGAAATATTGAATTAACCTTCACGCAGTCATGACAATTTGCACATCCCCAAATAGTCCCTTCTGGAAGACGAACACTAACTGAATCTTTCTGCGGAGGAGAACTCACCTAATTCATTTTGATCCATTCATTTAAAGAGAAAAAAATGTCAATAATAATAATAATAATAATAATAATAATAATAATATATAACAAAAATAGGAGAAAAAGACCAATCACACTTACATCATTCCTATCAGTTTCTTGAAAGTTTTTAAACTGGTCGTAACAGATCCATGGTCTCTGCCTGAATGAGGCTTTGAATTTTTCGATTTCGATATTTCTAAGAGGAGTATCTACTGAACCTGCTCTCGATTTTTTATCTACAGCCATAAGATCGTCAGCCTTCCGACCCATAAACTTCCTTTTCAATGTAAAAGATGTGAGAGAAACAAATCCAGGCGGTACTGCAAGGTCTTCTTCAGCTTTCTTCTTCGCATGACTTGAAGACCGTTTTGTCCTCATCACTTCTCATGAAGAACTGTGATCTAAAATCTCATAAAGGATAAATCACAACCAGAGGGGCAAAGACCGAATAATCACTTCGCAATCCGCTGCAGAAAAGGAGGAAAATGGAGAAAAAAAAAAAAAAAACTTTAATCAGACAAAGAAAATGGGGATAAACTAGGGCAGTAATCACAAAAAAAATATTGATCATATCACCGGTTGATTAGTTTGAAGCTACATGAAAGGCTGAAGCAATTAGAACTTAGATGTCATAAGAAAAAAAGGTATCGATTTGGATTGACTAATACGAAGCTAAGGATCTCAAATTCATAGGAATAAATCCAAACACTTCCATACAAACTCAACCTAAGAAAACACTAGACTCATGCCCAGCACTCAAACTGAAATTAGCTAGACAAATTGAAAGCAAAAGAAAAAAAGAAAAAAAAAAATGCAGAGTCTTTGTATTTTCTCCCCAATTGACGAACAATCGAACAATTACATTGCTCTGAAACATGAAATGGATCAACACATACAATTGGGTGAGTAGAAGAAGCTTCCAGAAACTCAATTCAGATGACATTAACCGTGCACACTTCTATAAAATAGCAAAAAATCTCCATGCAATGAACTATATTTTTCCAACTTTTACAAGATTAGATCCATTACACACTCGTACAAACATGACATCGCACCCTAACATATCAACCCAGAAAATCAAGTAAAACAGCTTTCTACTTATCTCAGCAACATCAAATCACAACATTACAATTCACACACACGGACCCAGGAAAGAATTAAAATTAGAAACAAACACTTTACTCGTCTTCACCAAAAAAAACAGTGAATTTTAAAGCTAAGGATCTCAAATTTCACAAGAATAAAATCAAATCACCCTGAGTAGAGCTGTTAGAAGCCATGAAAACACTCTTGTCCAGCACTCAGCACCGAAACTAACATGGCAAACTGATAGCAAACAATTTAACAGAGACTTTGCGTATTCTTCCCGATTGACGAAATATCGAACAATTACATTGCTCGAAAACATGCAATGGATATCAATACACACAATTGGGTCATCAGAAGAAGCTTCCAGAAACTCATTTCAGATGACATTTATCAGTGAACACTTCTATCGAATAGCCGAAAACCTCCATGCAAGATTAGATCTACTACATACTCGTACAAATAGGAAACTCAGCAAAACACACAGCCCAGCAAATCAAAGCACACAGTTTTCTACTTGTCTCACAACATCACACAGACCCAAAAAGAAGTAAAATTAAGAAAAAAATAAAAAAAAAAAAGAACTTTACTCAACAAATCAAGTAAACAGCTTTCTACTTATCTCACAACATTACACACACATACCCAAGAAAGAATTAAAATTAAAAAACAGAACTTTACTCGATTTATAAAGCTCGTATGGCGCCCATCAGCTTGCGAACTCCGAATTTGAGTGAGCAACACTTGCGCACGGTCCCTGGATTATTGATGCCGACGAACGACTCACAGTAATTCGATCGGGGAGAAGTTGATCTGCAGTAAAGATGAGTGTGCATTACCGTACTCTGTATGATGGAATCGAATTTTATGCTAGATCCCTTGTGTGTTTTCGAGAACTGTTTTATTGTTGACCAAATATAGGGAACGCTATAGTCGCTTACGGAACTATTTCATTTTTGTAGTCGTGAGATCAACTATTCTCGTCTTTGTAATCGTTATATCAACTATCCTCGGTGGTTACATGATAAAGTAACGAATACAAATTTGGACGGAAATGGTTTTCATAAGGAGACTGGAGCATCTCCCCAAATATATGTTGGCCATATAAATTTTTAAATTTGACAATTTGTCCCCCAAATACAAGAAAATAAAATTTGCACTCGCAATTAAAACCTAACTTGATGCAAAAAAGTTTTTAAATGACAATTTGCTCTTTCCATTTAAAACCTAAATTGATGCCAAAAAAAAAAAATTAAGTCAATAATCGATGTATTTTACGACGAATTTCAAAAATTCAACTTAGGACTTTGAAGATTTTTAGGAGACAAACAAAATGAGGTATGATTTAATCTAATTTAACAAATCGAATTATTGAAGTAAATTAACGATGAGTTTTGAAACGAACTTTAAAATCGACTTGGGACTATTGAAGAACACGATGAGGCAAAACAAAATGAGGTATAATTAATTGATTTTCGATGCTTGATTCATCAAAAATCGTTCAAGGAAAAAGATAGATGACGAGTAAGTCGATTTTAAAGTTTGTCAATCGAGATTTGTCGTCTATTTTTAAAGTTTTTGGATTTTAAAGCAAAAGATAGATGACAATTTGTTGTTTGATGAATCAGAATATCGAATTTTCAATCGAGATGTGTCATTGAAAATCTTATAAGATGAGTTTTCAAAATCTTAATTTGTGTTTTTCAATGTTGAACCCCGGTGATTCTAAGTTTTACTGTATATTTGTCAATGTAGTACTTGTAATTTAGAGTCACATCATTATTTTATCCATTGTAATTCTCGATTGGTCAATACTTTAAACTGTCTTCTTTGAGGATTCATGTGTAAAAAGAAAAATAACCAATGGCAAATAAAAATGTTATTATGTTCTTAAAAATAAAATGACATTAATTTGTAATAACAAAGATGGAAAAGAAAAAGAAATAGACAACGATATGGAACTTGGATAGGTACAAAGAAATATAATTAGAAAATCTTCTCATTTGGGATTTTTAAAAAATATTTATGTTTCTTATTTTTTTTCTAATATACAAATATTTTATCATTGGAGCGAACTAATCTATAACCATATCTGTTAATTTTATATATTTCAAATAAAATGAACTTTCAGATTAGATAGTAATAAATAATTTAGTTGTAAATTTTTTATAAGTTTTATATAAAATTATTGATATCACAAAAATAGAAATAGATTAGATAGAGATAGAAATAATTATTTGGTCAAAAATTTAAAAAAACTAATCAATATATTTAAATTAATTATTAATATCAAATTACTTAACATAAAAATTAAAGTTCCACGTCGGATAGTAAAGAAAATTAAGAAAGTTAAAAGAAGTGGTTGAGTTAAAAATGTTTGGATTTTTTTTAAAAACTTTTGTATCCAAGCATAGTCTAAAGGGGCCGAGTTTTGTAAAAATTGAGTGTGGGAAATTTTAAGGAGATGCATGAGGAGGGGTGTTATAACCTTATGCAACTACTTTTGATATTGGGAATAACTCGTTCGAGAGGTGGGATGGTGTGAAAGGGTTGATGTGAAAGATGAATTAACAGTCGGAGTCGGGGTTGGCTGTGGAATGTAGTGACGCACATAACGCTCGTGGATATTTATGGGCAGTCGGTGTGGAATCGAGTGCTTGGAAGAGATAGAGGAGCTGAGACCCACACCGATGCTGATCAATGCTTTCGCAAAGAGTATGTTTTAGGATACTCTTGATATAATAATGTGATCTTGAGCTAAAACTTGTGTTTTGTTGGAATTTTTTTTTCTTTTTTTTTTTCGTTCAGTTAATCA
>CACSLK010027833.1:11792320-11807878 GCA_902706635.1 Striga hermonthica
GGATGCTATGTTTGTTGCTCATGGAAAATCTCAGCGTAGGGCTGAGAAGTTAACTGTCTTACATCATTATCGAGTGGATGTCTTTTACTCAGTGATTGATAGACAACTTTCAGATTTGAACGACCGCTTTAATGAGGTTAACACTGAGCTTCTCATTTGTGTTGCAAGCTTGACTCCGGATGATTCATTTTCTGCTTTCGACAAGCAAAAGTTACTCCGCCTTGCTAAATTCTATCCGAGAGATTTTTCTGAAAGAGATGTGCTAGCACTTGAAGACAAGCTTGATATCTACATCACTGATATGCGAACGAATACTAATTTTTCTCAACTTAAGGGACTTGGTGGTCTTGCAAAAAAAATGGTGGAGACAAGAAAGCACCTAACTTATGCATTGATCTACAAGCTTCTAAATTTGGCTTTAGTTCTTCCGGTTGCTACAGCTTCAGTGGAATGAGTATTTTCGGCTATGAATCTCGTGAAGAATTCACTCCGCAATAGAATGGGTGATCAATGGATGAATGATAGTTTACTTGTTTACATTGAGAAAGATGTATTTAATAGCATTAGCAATGATGCTATAATGCATCGATTTCAAAATATGAAATCGCGTCGTGGACAATTACCTTCCCATCATTGACTAAAAGATTGTATTTTTTTTTTTTTTAATTGAAATGAAATTTTTTAAAAAAGATTAAGTATTTATTTTTTCATATTGCCCTGGCTGGGAAAAAGTTCTGTATCCGCCGCTGGTTATCAAACCGAACTGTTCACGAACAAAGCTTGTTTGTGTTCGCTCGTGTTCGGTAACAGCTCGTTCATTGAGTAATACAGAACTCGAACTTGAAATTATGCTCGTTTAGTTATCGAACGAACACGAACAAGTTATCGAACTAAATGAGCGTTCGCGAACGAAAAAATATTTTATAATTTTATATATTATAATTAGTATATATATATATAATAAGATATATATTAAATATTAAATAAAATAACTTGTATGGTATTAAAAAGAATCAACAAACGCGAACACGAACTTGTCGGACAATTCGAACACGAACTTGTCGAACAATTCGAACTGTTCAAGAACAAATTCGACTATAAATGAACACGAATTTGTCAAACCAATAATCGAACGAACACACATGAATATTTTTGTTCGAATAGTAAACGGATGAACACAAGCATTTCAGAAATTAGATGAATCTTTTCGTTGTCATTAAAACCAGTTAATATACTTTATCAAATTGCCAAATCATGAGTTGGCAAAGATCTTGACCGTCTAATTTGATAGTATCACAATGGTAAGAGTGCCACATGCTTATTATATGTATTTTCAGCACCTCAACCATTCAGGCAATGTAACATAACTCAGAAAACAACTTGAGAAGTAACGATCAAGCAATAATAACAGAGCACCAAAGGGATCACAGTTAAGCACACTGAAGATATTGCATTGTCAATGTTTTAACACTAAACAATAACTTCATACCAAATAGAATCTGCGTTTAAGCATGACAAAAATCTAGAACACAAGAAGATTATAAAAAAAACGTGAGGTCCCCCAGCACTTCAGTACGGAAAAGCCTTAGTGGGGAGACTCAATACTTGGGCGCCGGTTGTTGTGTTGGCAGCAAACCAAAGCGTTTCTTGAGTAGAATTCTCTGCCTCGAGAATTTGTCATCAGGGGAGAAGCGAGCTGCGATTTAGAAATGGATAGTAGGTTAAGGACCATATGAAATATAAAAAGCTAACGATAATTCTTTAGTTAGGCTTATTAGGCAGTTATACATATATCTTTCAATAGATATGCTTACTTGCACACTCAAATGTCACGCTTTAAAATACAATATAACTAAAAGTATGACATTTCATAAGATGAATATATAATGGTTCGGCAAGCTAATAGAAACATTTGTGCACAAATAATAGTTTTCTAAGTAGTTCAGATGAATCTATAGTAAAAGATGACAACTCTTCCAATTAGGTTCCCAACACCTTCAGGCCATTTTTCCTCAACACTCTACAGAACATCAAATAAGAAAATAAAATGAGGAAGAAAGATGAAAAAAAAAAGTATGAAACAATCTCCGAGGATCATGTTTTCTAGGATATAATATTGCCCAACACTCTAAACCACATTATTCTAACATAAATACTCTGTAAATAATATTTTGAGAGTACCGACCCAAACATGCATACCCAAATATATGAGCAACAACTGATTAAAAAAAAGTTGTAATAAAAAAACACGCAAATTTACCAGGATGAGCAGATTGTGTGGCCAAACCTACAGGTGTTTCCTTCTGCAAAGTGCAAAAAAAAAAAGAAAATAGCATTTTCCAATCAAGCTCACCATAATCAAATGAGGTTCAGCTAATTACCATCTCAGAAAGCTTAATTCAGTATGAGATCAAACGTGTAACATACTATCTCTTCTTGCACAACTGCCATAAATCAATGATTATAAACAATAGATTCAACTCAAATAGAACACGATTGAACAGAATATATAAAAGTACATCTCTACATATCATCTTTTGGAAACACGAAACTAAAGGAAGACCGACATTTTCATACACACTGTAGAAAATGGAAGTCAAAAAATATATGGGTAAAATCTGTTTTTATTTAATGCAAAATCAGTTCGACGTGGGGCAAACCAGTCAAACTTCAAACTAAAACTAATACTGGAACGACATCACTTAGAGTCCAAACTAACAATTAAACAATTAAAGAAATGAACAAAACATTGTTTTTATTACTAAATCGTAAAGCCAAAAGACACAAGACACAAAAAAAATGCGACTTAAGAGAAAGAAACGAGCTGGCATGGAGCACTAAAATTCTGCCAGCTACACACTTCAAGCATCTTATTTCCAAGTTGGGCATGGTTTTCAGTCCTGCTCCAACTTGAGGACTTGAGGAGGAGGTGTTGAAGATGTGTGAGGTATGAATGCTTGCAAGGAGCATCTCGTTCCTTTTTGTTTTTTGTTTCTTTTTTGTTAAAAGTGGTATTTCTTTTTGTGTCTTTTGGTTTTACGTTTCAGTAATAGAAACGATGTCGTTTCGTTTATTTTTTTAGTTTCTAGTTTAGACTCTAAACAATGTAGTTTTAGTTTGAATTTGGGCGGGGTTTAAAATACATAACAAATTTTCTCCATATATTTTTCGGCATCCATTTTCACACACAAAAACACAATAAGGGAGGCATAGGCGGCTAGCCACAAACACGACAATTAAATGAAGCTAATTTCTCCTGCACATCTATAAACTACATAATGATCTATAATTTGATAATACATATACATCTAATCCCACAAATGCCGCTAGATTACGCAACCATACTTAAAAACAAAAAATGTCACATTTTATGTTTATATAGTATTTTAAAGTACGACATTTGAGTATGAAAGTATGTATATCGGTTGGTAGAGTATGGCAGCCTAATCCATGGAGCATCTCGGTTAATTGTCAACAAATCAAACAAACAACAGCTCTCTTTCTCTCGAACACACATGTTATAAACTTTTTGCAGTACATGAAAAGGGGATAAGTCATACATTGAGAATAACAACAAGATTAATCTAGACGAGCTATATACAGAGACGGTGAACCAAATTCAAAAGTACCTTCGTGGTGTAAACTTTGTCACCATTTTCATTGATATAAAATTGGAGATACATCTTAGCTATCTTTGGCCTGCACTAAGAAAAAAACAGAGAGAATGAATGAAAAAATCAGTCCTAAGTTAAATCATGCTTACAAATGAGCAAGATTACAGTATCATGAACAATGAGAAATTAACACAGAGATGAGGTTGAAATTGAATAGCCAGTACTTCGGCCGAGAAATTTACCAGAAGATCGATCGTCTGTTGATGGCGCTCTTAAACCTCACAGAGGCGCCGGCAATTAGGGTTCCAAAACAGTACTGCTGTGGAGGGTTGTGGGTCAGTTCATATTTATATTCGTTTTTGGACTTTTTATATGAGAGATTGAAGATCCAAATTTTAGCATTTTTCAATAAAAAATAGGTACTTAGAGCAACTCCAAAAGGCTGTGTAAAATACCCTAATCTGCTATTAGGGTTAAAACACAAAAAAATTACCCTCCAACACATCCCCTAAACCTTCCCCATTTTTTTGCCCTCCCCAATCGAGAGCTCCTTGCCGCTGATATTTGCGCGGTGCCAATCCTTCCCCAATCGCCACCTTCTTCCTTTCCCGCGCTATATGATCCATTCCCGCGCTCTATGATATTCGGAGGGGAAAGCAAGCATCGGCGGAGGCGCGAAAGGGTTGCAGATGCAGCCACCAAGCGATCCCATCCGGCCAAGGCAACAGCGGCGCGGCGGCCAGGAGATGCACCGGGTCATGGCCGCCGGCGGCCCCAACTCCCAATGGAACGATGGCGTTGGCCAGACAGGTGGAGTTGAGTTACGAAGTGAGGTGCAGGGTCGACTACCATCATGTCCTCCGATGGCAGGCCTTGCCGAAGACAATGATGATCCCCTGGCGGGGCCGTACTCTGGCAGCTACGCCCCCTCTGCATCCTTTGAGGACATGGCCAACGACAACACTTTTCTAAATGGTATGAATTTCATAACCTGCAACAGTAATTCGTCAATCAAATTCATGTTTCGTTCTTGGAATTCGTCACTTAACCTCAGATTCATCATCACTACCACCAGAATGTGATGGTGGTTGAAGGGAATTAGGTATGTCCAATATTGCTTTCTCTCTCTTTCGGTTGGCTTCAATTAGAGCTTTCTGTAGCAGGGCTTTCACGTCCGGCTTTCTGTGATGGTGGAGTCTTGGTTTCTGTAATGATTTGATTTATGTATAGTGATCTGGTTTCTGTAATTTGGTTTCAACATAAATGTGTTGTGTATTTGGTTTCTGTAATTTGGTTTCAATTAGAGGACATGGCTTCAACAGTAATTTGGTTTCTGTATAGTGATCTGTAAAAGCAAATCTTTGATAATGTGTTGTTGATCTGTTAAAAATAGAAGTTGTGAATTCTGATCAAGTGTTGTTGATAATGTGCTGCTCTATGATCAAGTGCCATAGTTCAATTGGACCTGCTGCTAAATGTTTTCTATAGTTGTATCACTTTAACAATTGATCTGCATCTAGTTTGGAATGGTTGTAACATTATTTTTCCTAATCAAAAAGTAGCTGACACTGCTTAGGCTTTCACTGAAGACTTATCACTGGTTAAATACTTGCAGGAAATGGATATTTTTCCAACATGTTGGTTGAAACCAATCTAGGGGATTTTGATAATTATAGCAACACGAATGTTGACCATCAGTCACAAGCAATGCAAGTTAGTCCAGCAGTCCCCTCTGCGAGGCCAAACCATAAGAGATCAAAGAATTTCAGTGACCACGAAGATGAGGTTTTGGTTTCAGCGTGGCTGAATATAAGTTTGGATCCGGTCGTAGGCAAAGATCAAAAAGGTGGCAGGTATTGGTCTCGTATCTGTGACTATTTTCATGAGCACAAGACGTGCCAATCAACGCGTACCATTAATTCTCTAATGCACCGGTGGGAGACCATACAGAAATGTGTGAATAATTTTTGTGGATGTCTAACACGGATTGAGTTAAGGCGTCAAAGTGGTACTACAATGCAAGACAAGGTAATTACTCACTTGTCTAAGATGGATTTATTTCGACTATTTTTATTGTATCTAAAAAATGAATATCCCTTGGATGTTGGTGTGTGCAGGTTGCAGAGGCATGTGCTTTGTACAAGGCCGAAGACCAACATAACAAAGCATTTCAGTTCATGCATTGCTGGGATAAGCTGAGAACACAACCGAAATGGCTTGTTAAACTTGATGAATTGGCTGCTGCTAAAACATCTAACAAGAATCAGAAGACAAGGCTTACTGCTGATCCGAGTGCAACTTTACCAAGTGAAATAGGACAAGATGCAGTTGAAGACTTAGATGCTAATGCATTGACAAGGCCAATTGGTAAGAAGAAGGCAAAAGCATCATTGCTGCAAGAGAAGAAAAAAAGTGTGATAGCAACCTTAGAAAGTATGTGGGCACAGTTAAAACAAACTGATGAGGAGAAAGAGCTAAAGAAAGATCAGAGGTTCAACAAAGCATTTGCTCTAGAACAGGAACGAGTAGCAAATGAAAAACTACTTCTTGAGGTGAGGAGACAGGAGGTCCAATTGCAGAAAAAGAGGGATGAAGAGAGGATTATGGCCATGGACCTTAGTGCCATGCCAGATGAGCAAAAGAAATACTACATGTGCTTGCGGGCTGAGATCATGAGTCGAGTATTTAATTAGAATTCTATTCTTCTAAATAGTACTAGTAGCTACTGTGATTTTTTTTTTCCCATATGGTACTGTGTGATGTTTGAACTTAATTTTTATTTGAATCTTCTAAAGAGTATTAATAGCAATATAGTTTAATCGCAATCATAGTAGCACCGACTGATCTTCCAGGTTTATGCAAAACAATGAAAAAGCATCAGAAACAGGAAAAGTATAGGTAATTTTATAAACTAATTTAGTCAATTTGACATTTTTCTGTTATCTACACGAATATATTACGAGGTTGATTCAAAGAAAAGAGAATTTAGCATTGAATCTGCTACATGAAATTAAAAAAAAAAAAATCTGCTACATGAAATTAAAAAAAAAATATATAAACATTGAATCAATAATTTTTAATTTATATAAATTGTCATTACAATAATACTCATGAACATATAAAAATAATCATTTGTACAGGTCTGTATGATGTTGCCACAGGTGCTCAACGAGATCATCTCGAAGTTGATTGTGAATTTCTCTGTCCTTTATATTTTCGTAATTCTTAATAAACTCCTCAAGTTCAGGTGTCGCATCATGAGAAATCTTCACATTTTCTCCCACTCCATCATAAATTAAATCATGTTCCTCATCGCGCTCATCCTCAACTATCATGTTGTGCATAATGACACAAGCTCGCATGATTTTTCCGAGGGTGTCTTCATCCCAAAATCGAGCCGGTCCCTTGACGATTGCGAAACGAGCCTGTAGAACCCCAAACGCTCGTTCAACGTCCTTCCTACAAGCTTCTTGGGCAGATGAAAAATATTTCTTCTTATTACCTTGTGGTTCAGGTATGTTCTTCACAAATGTAGCCCAAGAGGGATATATGCCATCGGCGAGATAATAACCCATTGTATATTCGTTGTTATTAATAGTATAATTCACCTTTGGAGCTTGACCTTCAGCTAGCTGTGCAAATAAAGAAGACCGGTGCAAAACGTTGATGTCGTTGTGGGAACCAGGCATCCCAAAGAAAGCATGCCAAATCCAAAGATCTTTAGCGGCCACCGCTTCAAGTATAATTGTAGGCTCATGCACTTGCCCGGTGTACATACCTTGCCATGCTGAAGGACAATTTTTCCACCTCCAATGCATGCAATCAATCGAGCCAAGCATACCAGGAAAACCTCTACTCTCTCCAATTGCTAGTAACCTAGCAGTATCATCTTCATTAGGTGATCTCAAGTACTCATCTCCAAAAACCTCCACAACAGAACTGACAAACCTTCTCAGACTCTCAATAGCAGTACTCTCGCCAATACGTACATAATCATCTGTAGCATCAGCTGCTATTCCATAAGTTATCATTCGGAATGCTGCAGTGATCTTTTGCAGACTAGACAGCCCAAGTATACCGGCAGCATTTATTTTCTGTATGAAATATTGATCATGTTGTTCCACGGCATTCCATATGCGTACAAACAGTGTACGCCTCATTCGAAACCTGTAATTCAAAAGTAATGAGACATATATATATGGATTTATAAAAAAAAAATGTCCAAATAAATCTATTGTTTACATACCTTCGTCTAAAATAACTATGTCCGTACGTAGGATCATCTGAAAAATAATCTTGGTACAACCTATGATGTCCTGCGTGTCTGTCTCGCTCAAGTACTCGATGCCCTAGGATAGAACCACGATGTTTTGTTTCATCATCAGACTCATCGGCATTCATGGCCACATGAGTAACAGAGAGGAGGAAATCATCATCGTCATCATCCGACGACGAATTCATCACCAGCTGCATGGAAAGGCTTCGTTGACTCATACCGAATTTGGAGATCGCAGCGAAGACGTCTGGGGAGAGCTCCTAGCGGCGGCGTTGAATATGTTGTGGGGAAGTTCTGTGCGTGGCAATGGGCCCAATTATAATGACGTGGCCTGTTTTAAAATATTAGGGACTAGTTATTAGCAATCTGCTGTGGGTTGATAAGTTTTTAGGGAAGTTTTCTTTAGGGAGAGCCCCCAATACATTGTTTTGGGGAAGCACTTTTTGGGAAACTCTTGGAGTTGCTCTTAAGAGTTGAGACCACAAAATATATACTACCTCCTATTTTTTTTTTTTTTTAAATATCATTTTAGATTTGTCGACAATTAATTAAATAAATGACGTTTTAATCTTTTCTACACATTTTTTCATTAATACCATCATCTAGCTATGAAATACACTACGTCTTTTCATATTCACTCTTCATTTTTTTCTTAAAACATTAACTATCCCCATTAATGAAGGTTATTATTGACAAAAAAAAAATGATTCTTAATTACTGTGCATATTCTTAAAACAACACTTATTAAAAATAGGAGGGAGTACTTAGTAATAATCAATTGGGGAAAATATATACTCTCTTCTTTTTTAATAAATGTCATTTTGAAATGTTGTACAATAATTAAGAATATCTTTTTGTCAATTATAATGTTCATTAATGAGGATAGAGATTGATGTTTTAAGAAAAGATGAAGAGTGAATATGAAAAACGTAGTGTATTTATTAGCTAGATGAGGGTAATAATAGAAATATATGTACAAAATATCTAAAACGTCGTTTATTTGGTTAATTGTTGATAAAGTCATAATGTCATTTAAAAAAAAAAAGAAAGAAAGAAAGAAAGGAGGTAGTACTTATTAATAACCAATTGGGTATTACAATATGGAGTGGGTAATCTCATAAACGTTAACCAAAATGCAAGAAATTCGTGTTCGTTAACCAAAGTCGATACTAAATCCTAATTTATAAGTACTACTAAACTACACACTCGGTATTGTTGTGAAGAAAAACAGATAGCAATTTACAAAACATAATTTCATTCGTCATCCATTTCTACCATCTCATTTCAATCGTTTATTTATGTCAATTTTGTGTGCACTGCAACGAGTATATCCAAATTACAAAGTTTTATGACTGTAAACTCTAAAGTGTAAATTAAATATATTTAACTTGCAGAGTTTTCGACATAAGGGTCATCTTTCTAACTAGCGCGTAGCCCGTGCGATGCACGGAAAATAATATTCATTTGTCATTGTTATGTCAGATAATAAGGTGAGACATAAGTTAACAACACATATATTAATATTTCAAACCCTATGGATTCACAGTGAGGAAAACTGACTCATCAAATCAATGTGCGATAAAGATAGACATTGACTCTTATTTATCGTCATAGCATAAGAAACCATAAGTGAGAATTGTCATCTCTGGAACTTGAAAGATATCCTCACATTGGAAGAGTTAAGCACCATCCGAGGAACCAATATCTTATCACCATCATGATCCCATCCATTGTCGGAAGATGATGCCAAGATGTCTACAAAATATTGATTCGCCAATTATATTTGTATCTACTAAAAAGCTCTTTTTGTGCAAATAATAAAAATAACTTTATGTAACTAAATATGCAATAAATATATTATTTTATTAGAAGGACATTAAAATATAAATAATGTAATTATAGTAAAATTTGAATGTTTGTTGATCTGTATTAAGTTTGTTTTTATTACATTAAGTAATATTGGTTGGTGGATAATAAATAATTATTCATATAAACAGTAAATAATAAAAATTAATTTTTTTGTTTCCTATATATAAAATATTTGTCTACAAATTACTTCAACTTCGTCTATCCCCAGTTATTCATTCCGCTCAATGTAATCTCTCCTTTCTGAACCTTTTGCGTCTAGTCTCACAAGACCTCCTCTCCCTTTTGTCGCAAAGCTAGGCCATTCCATTAGAGATGTTCTGACCTGTCTGCATCCCGTAAGAAGATGAAAACGAAGTCAGATCCTATTGATCTTTTACCGGCAGTGGGATAAACTAATAACATTTTTTATATGATAAAATAGAATACTTGTAAATAATGTAGTAGAATTGTTATAAATAATATGTATTATTTTTTTCACAATTTAAATAATAAAAAAAGTTTTAAAATAAAATTTCATTACTTATTATTATTAATCATAGATTCATAATTAATTTGCAAAAAAACTTAAATGCAAATATTGTCACTAATAATATTGGCTTGTTATAAAATAAAAAAACACATTTTATAATTAAATTGGGCCAACATGAGTAATGTTAATAACCCGACACATACATATACAATTTAGCGGGCTTGTTTGGCAAGCCGGCTACAAATAATTCAATGACCCAGCTCAAGTTTAAAACCTACAATATAATCCAACGACTTAGATTAAGTCAACAAAAATTAGGAATGATACAAAATTAGTATAAAACAATTATGCTAAAAATTATAGGGTTTGTTTCATTTACGTGGGAATCTCGGACGCTCGAAATAATCTCGTCTGATTTTCTCTCATTCTTCCATAATTTCCATTTGAATTCGAATTTGATTTTTTTGTTTATTTTTCTTTTTTTCGACGATTGGTAGCCTAAGATAAAATATGAAAATCGATTAGTATGGTAAAACTCATAATTTTAGGAAAATTTAATGTTGACCGTAATTGGTGGCCCAAAATTATGAACGGTTTACAACCATTTTCGCCAAGTATAAAAGCTTTTTTCCACCGAAAATTTAGGGTTATCTTCATTTTGCTGCGCATTTTCTCTCTTCAACCGCTTAATTCCGATTTTTTTTCGAAAATCAGAACAAAATTGTGAAACAATTACGTAGAAAAATGAAGATTGTCACTCGGATCTGTTGGATCTTACATGTTTTTGCAAGAAAAAATAAGTCTTATTGGTCAGATATATGTATATGTACATATCTATACTTATGAAATCTATGTTATCGGTTCAAAATATATGTTCCAGTCGTAAAAATGACGTTTTCTTTCGGATTTAAGCTCGTTTTCAAAGAAGGACTACTGTTTTCATTTTTGTTCGAAAATAAAACACAATTTTCTGTTCAATTCGACGATGAAATGCGTTTATATTGCATAATTTTTTCAGATCCGATGAAATAAAATGCTTTTCTTTCAGAAACGAACAAAGATTGTGCGTTTATTTCGGTTCCAACGAAACTTGTTCGATTTTTTTTTTTTATTTATTTTCGTGTTATGCAGGCTTTGCTCTAATTAAAGGTATTGCTTTGTTTGCCCTACCGAAAGCCTTGCTGAAGTTATTCGTAATTGGAATGAAGAAAAGGTGCGCAACTCAAACTGAAAAATAATTATCGATATTTGATTTAAATTCAAAAGTTTTTTTGTAGAAAAATAAAAAACAGAAATAAATACGACTGAATACTTGAGTTTATAAATTTATTAGTAAAAAATTGAAGAGCTGATATTTTTACTTAGATTTCGAACATAAATTGACAGATTCAAGTTACAAAGTTTTGTTGTAGTTAATTGATTTATATGATTGTCAATTTTTTTAAAGTTTTTTTATGGAGATCTCGTTTGTTATGTGTTTTTTACAGTGTTTTTTTAACACGTGTATTTTTTTAGGAAATGAATAAGAATATTGATTAAGCACACGTTTTAATTTTATATAGTTAATATAAAAATACTAACTATTAAAATTTCCAATATATTATTTTATAATTTGTTTGATTCTACTTTAAATTAAATACGGTTACAGTATAGATTATTCTCTTTGAAATGGATCATTAACAATCTATGTTCTAATTTGAATTCTTAAATTTTATATATCATGTAAAATTAATCTATTCTTTTTGAAATGGATAAACTCTAAAGAGTTTGGTCATTAACAAACTCTGTTTTACTTTGATTTCTTAAAATTAATATAAGCACGTATTTTGTGTTTTTTCTTTTTGTTTTTTCTTTTTTTTTTTGTTTTGCATTAATGACAAATTTGATTATTTATATTCTTATATTTTTATATGAAAAATAATATTTAGGAAGAATTTCAATAGTTTACAGATTACGAACCAGAAAACCTAAACAAAAAACAAATTTCAGTTTCAAATGGGGATAAGAAAACAAAAACAAAATGTCGAATATGTATAATATTTTACATAAAAATCGGTTAATTTTGTTATTTTTATTTTTTAAGTTTATGAATGTATTAGTCTGTATGATGATATTTTTAATTGAGTTAAATAATAAAGAAAGAATGAATAAACAATGTTAAATAAAATACGTAATACCATGCATGAACCAAAAACAAAATATATTCAAGAGCAAATAACATGTTTTATTCAATCATCCCAAGTTCTCAAACCATAAAATATAATATTAAAATAAAACTATTATTGAATAGGAAAAAATAAATTCTTATTGTAGATTGACAACATTCGTCCATATTATTGCCTAATGATGATAATCATGTATCTTTGCCTTGCCATTCCCAGATTTTTGTTGATTCCATAGTCGGGTCATTCGAATGAAGTGCTTGATTGTACGATTTGAGTGCGTCCATGGAAGATCAATCTGAATTGAGTCGTGGTCGACATATAGTCACTGAAGTTACTATCCAATTCATAATTACGGATACAATAGACATTGCCTTCCTGTAGGTCATTTATCATCCTCGAAATATAAACATTGCATACCACACCACTGATTTGTGCCCCCTACAAATATAAGAAATTTATGATGAAACAACATGATAGTGTATGTAGTTAAAATAGTAATAAATAAAAATTAAATAGAGAAATACCTCCCTATCTTGAAAAAAGGATCTTCAAGATGTTGTCTTGAAGATTTGGTGACTCGTGCTCATTCATTGAAACCACATGAAGTTTTAGCGGATATCTCTTATTTCTTCGAATACGTTAATCACACCGAAGGAGATTTCCATTGCTGAATGATGTTGTTTTTGATATTTGGGAATGTGTATTTTATAGATGCGTGTATGGTGTATTTTCTGTTTAGTATGTACGGTATTTATTGGATGCAGAAACATTAAATCCCTTCATTTAAGGGATTTTAGTTTATTTGAATTATCGGATAAACCAAATTAAAAAATGAGTTTTAAAATTCTATATCCCTTCAATTAAAAAAAAATGAGTTTTTAATTATATACAATTTTGTTGAATTGTATAGAATCTCTCAACAGACTCGATAAAATATTGATTGGATTGTGTATTTTTGAATATTAAATCCCTTCAATTGAGGGATTATTTGTTTCTATAAAATATCTTGCTATCCTATCAATTTAAACAAATTTAAATCAGTTCAAAAATTTCACTTGCTATCCAAACAAATAGGACGCCGATTTTTTTGGTAATGTGATTAATTAATGTGATATGCAACTAATTAAGTTATCCGTGATTAAAGGAATGTTAAAATAATAGCTAAAGAAAAAACATTTCTATTAATAGTAAATAATTAATATGTCCGAATTTGACCAAAATTTTGACTTACTATTCTTAAAAAATGGTAAATCTGTTTATATATATATAGATTATTCTGTGTAACTTTTTGTTTTTCGCAATTATATATGTTAATTACTTAAGTGTTTCAGAATAATGCATGTACTTTAAATATAATAATTACGTATTTAAATTGTTGCTTTTTTTAGATATGATACATCTAATTGATCTACTTATTTGATATTCATAGTTTATATATATAATAAAGAAATTTTTACAAGTATCTTTGTGAAAAAAATTGAACTAATATTAATGCGAATTGTAAAATCATTGTTATAAAAACTTGAATTGCATATATATTTTAAAACTTAATTGTAATATTTTTACTTGTTACAGTTTTCATATATGATACACAAATTATTTTTTATTGATAATTAACTTCGAATCCATTATTGTATATACAAAATGATGCAGCCACACACAAGGAGCCAAAAACTATCGAAGTACGATTACGTCAAGGAACGATCTAAGGGCCAAAAGTATGTCGAGGTTGGTTATGGGGACGACTTAATGAGATTAAGGGTACCTAAGTTACTCAGGTAAGACCACCATGACCTAAAGCCTTGGAATGCTACGTTGCAGTTTAAGAAACCTAATCCTAAGTCTCAAGGAATAAAACGACTTGACAACGCTAGAGCGACTTAATAAACTACCATTTTGAGGGCAACGACTTGAGGGAAGATGAATGCAGTCGATCATAACTGAACCACAACCCATGAGGATAAAAACTAATCTAATGATAACTCATATATGTGATTAGGATGGAGAAAAGATGGCAGCTGACCATAGGTAACTTGGGTAGATAATTCGAGCAGGTATTCTCCTATAAAAGAGGGGGATGGGGATGGGGAGGAGGAGGGAGGAGAGATAAATTTGCAAACTCTCTTCAACACACTCTGCAAACTGAATAAATTATTTTACAGAGTTTATTCTCTTCATCTTCTTTGTACTGACTTAAGCATCAAAGTTCTAACGCCTCGAACCCATCTAGCACCTTTTGTAGGTCGCAGTTGTTCAGGGGCGATGGGAGCTCTCGTTTGCCGGTTCAATCTCGACACGGATTCCCGACACATCGCAAAATAAAATACATTGTTATAACTACATTTATATATTCAAATTATATTTATCATTGTTGATTGATAAAATAATAATATGCTATGTATTAATTTGATCAAATTATCTATCTAGCCTATTATATGATATGAGATAGAAAATTCATTGTAGTATATACCTAACGAGTCATATGAACGACTCATGTCACTTAATCTTTAATATTGACATTTATATATAAATATTCTATTTTCAAAATGCTTGCTTTTCGAAAATAGCATTTTCGTCGAAACAATAATCAAATAAGAAATAAAATAAGAACAATTATAAAATAAATAAAATAAAAATCAAGAATCAGCATGCAATCATCCCCAAAACTTCCCTTTAAAACACCTTTATCTTGAGCATTGGAGAACAAAATTCCAATAACGTCCCTTTAAAACAACTTGATAGTAAGCATTGTGGGACAAAAAATTGCATGATATGATGTCAATAATTAACGCCTTAAACTTATCCCCACACACATAAGATAAAGAAAATGAAATGTAATAACAAGTACATTATTCCATTGATTGAAAGGTAAAGGGTTGTGTTATTGTAATTGTACGCACATTTGTGAGTGGAACTACTTCTTCTTTGTTCATTAGACTTTAATCACAACACTCTTGTTACGATTTTCTTTCTTCTCTTTTTTTCTTTTGATGTTCATAGTTTCACAAATTTCATGGCCTAATCCGATCCCCGTTACACAAGTCATGGTAGACAATTAGCAGTTAGCGGTTGAATTAACCGATAACGAGTAGTTGATTGAATTAGTTGATAGCGAATAAATAACTAAATCAACAATTTTGGCTAACTGATTAAATTAGCTTATTA